>CM019148.1:323489344-323565855 GCA_009733165.1 Naja naja | reverse complement strand
TGCAGTATCCCCTTTGTCAATTCTTAGTTAACCATTATCTCTATGTATTTGAAATAAACAATTTCTTTTCATTTTTGTATGATTTCCTTACTTCTTTCTTTCCTGGTTCTGTTTTTTATTGCTTCTTTTCCTTCATTTTCCCTCCTTTTCTTACTCCAATTTTTATTCCCACCCCCCTCTCTTTTTAAAACTTCCTTCTGCAGTTCCCTTTTCTGCTGTTTCCTTTTACTTTGTTTGGTTCTCAAAATATTTCCCTTTTTAATTGCCTCCTCAAATCTCAAATTTTAATTCCTTTCTTTTCCCTCTTTGCTTTAAACCTCATTGCTCCAATTGCTCATTGAAGATGGCCTCTTCTTTAATCAATTCCTCCTCTTCTTTTGGCAATCCTTGTTGTTCTTCATGCTCTAAAATCACCATTTCTAGAAATTGTAGTGCAAAGCCAAATGATTTGCCTCTTTCTTATAGTTTTTCTTTCATGTTTCTCAGTTCCATTTTTAATTCCAAAAAAAGTTCTGCCATCTTTGACCACTTCTATCCAGTGATTTAGTTCAGCCAATGTCTAAAAGATTTATTTCCAATAATTAGCTTTTATTAATTCTTCTTTAGATTTTCAGTTCCATCAAGTAATCCAATATCCATAAGTTTATATTTATACCAAGATCGCCATACAAACCAAATCAGTTTCTTCCTACTTCTTTCTTTTCCCCCAAAGTTCAATATTCCACTTTCACTTTCCAGGGCTCTGTTTTGTTGTAGCAAGATTTCACTTATTTTGTATCTAATCCAGTCTTTAAAGAATCCAAGTTACAGAAATTCATGAATAATTCCTTTTACCACTAGTTGGCACTCTCTGTTATGTCCAAGTCCACCCTTTTTCTCCATTTTTCTCTTTTTAGGCTTCTAAATCCAAAGTTCCAATAAATCCAGATATCAGTTACTATGTTTTATTTTTCCCTTGACACATTCAAGTTCAGCTTTAAATTTGCCTCTTTAGTGTCAAGATAATATATTCTCCAATTTAAACAAATATTTTCTTCAGGCTTCTCTTTCAAAATTCAGAGCCATTTTCAACTGTCAAAGTTTTTTTTCTTTTCCCTCAATGTCTTTGTCCACCGCTTTAATTAATTCTCTTAAAAATCCTTTAAAATTTAATTTTGGGGTACCTTGTATTCAATTGTTGCACCAGATTAGTCCAGTTGTTCAAGCTGTCCTCTTCTTCACCACCCTGCTTGATCTTATCTTGGCTAGCTCTTCCTCTTCAGGGTGGCCATTTTAGACCACTGCTACAGCCGTCTTCAGAGGGGTATTGCCAAGCCAGGAGGAGATGCAGCTCCCCTCAACCCAGCTGGTGGTCTCCCCTTTCACCACCCCTACAGGGTGGCTCCAGCCCAAATCAGGATGATCGGGGCCCTCTGACAGGAGAGCACAGACCGCTGTGGACGATCATGGTCTTTGTCTGTCGAGGATGACATCACCAGAAGCCCTCGTTATTTCATTTTAATAATGGTTATAAATGGTTTACAATTTCACTGTAGCTTTCCCCAACACATAACTTACAATTAACTATGGCTTGGTTTCATGATGGCTACACTATTATGTGTATATAATACATGGCTGCTCTTGAAAGCTATCCTAAAATTTAGGAATGTGAAAAGTGCAGCATCTAAGATGCTAACCAATGCCCTAAATTATGATTGCATCATTATCATACTCAAAGATTAGCATTGCTTGTCAATGCTTTTAATATTTAAACAAGAGAGTTTAAATACTGTATTTCAAATCCTAACAGCTTAGGGCCTGGTTATAAAGGGGTTACTTATTATTTACTTTCTAAGTGTGAAGAACTACCACAGAACTTGCTTTAAATAAACTTCCATTTGCAAAACCCAGTACTGTAGCAATCCCAAATGAAAAACTGACATAAAATAATCACTAACATGTTGAATTAGAAATGGGAAGGCCTATCCTCAAATCCATCCTCAGCTTTCTAGCCTCTCTAAGAAACTTTGGACTAGCCACTCACAGGAATAGTACATATTTCATGCAAGTATTTGTTACATGCAAGTTAAATAAATCTGGAAATACATCTGATCAATAATAAATAAACTGAGAAATGCACTCCATCTGGTTTTAACATGACTCCCAAAACATTAAGGCAAACTGTTTTAAATTGTTAATTTAAAAAAATTACTAATAACTTTTCTTATTTGACTTTTGTTTCATTTCTCATGACAATTAAACTTTCAATTAATTTGTTTTATTTGCATTTGCTTCTTTTTGGGGCTCATTATTAGTATCAGTCTTAGACAGAACAACAGGAATATAAATAACAAATAAACAGTTCATTGTTACCATCATCATTGCTGCAAATGAAGAGGGAAGGAAATTTACTTAGCTAGAAGATCAACATGGAAGGTCACAAGCATAAGTTCCATGATCATAATTCCATACTAGTGATAACACGGCAAAAAAAGATACCTGTTTATAAGAAGCTATTTGCTGTATTAAATATATAAGGGAACCTTTAGAAAGGTCACTTATGAAGAAATTAGGGCACAATAAAACATAAGGTAACTAGCAATCTTACAGACTCTATAACCATGAAGACTTTATAAGTCAAAACTTTATTGCTTGTTCAATGGGAAAACAGCATATGATACTTTTCTAGGGAACTAGACAGGAAAGAGAAAATGCTGAAAACAAAGTACTTGAAACTTAATAGTAACCAGTTAAATTCAGTGTAAATAGATATGTATATTGTTTAAATATAAACAATAATATTGAACACAGATAAAAATGAGATTATGCCTGTATTTAATAGCATGCAATCAAACTAATGGAAGAGGACAAATTATTTCATTCTTTTATTAAAACTTTGCAGAATATTGTGTGCCAAAAAAACAAGTGAACGCTATAATTAAGTTCCTCAAAAGACTTCAGAAATAAACTAAATGTTTTGAAGAATTTCTCATTAGTATCAAGTCGATGAACCAGGATTATCATTTCATATACCTCGCTGAGGTTATAATAAGGAAGATAAAAAGAAATGTAGATTCATAACTATAAAAAACCCTCTTACATTACCAAGTCTTTTATCCAACCATTGATGAAACAAATCCCATATCTTATAAAATTGTTTATCTTCTTGATCTCTAATTTCAAATGTCAATTTACTCATTTCAGCACAATCCATAATTTTCTTAATAACTTCCTCCTGCATAGGTATTTTATCATTTTTCCAATTCTTAGCAAATACAATTCTAGCTGCTGTTAAAACATTTGCAATCAAATATTTCAACTCTTTATTGTAAATATCTGGTATAATTCCTAATAAAAATACTTCTGGTTTCAAGTCTATATGTTGCTTTGTCATTTTTTCCAGCCACGTGTGGATTTTAGTCCAATATCTTTTTGCATCCGAACACATCCACCACATATGGTAATACGAGCCAGGTATCTGATGACATTTCCAACATTTGGAAGGGCCTTGGTGGTGCAGGCTGTTAATAGCCTAGCACTTAGTTCCAGCTGCCTGTAATTATTGCAGGCTCAAATCCCACCAGGCTCAAGGTTGACTCAGCCTTCCATCCTCTCCGGGTAGGTAAACTGAGGACCCAAGATTGTTGGGGGCAATATGCTGACTTTGTAAAACTGCCGCTTTTTAATAAGCAGGCATATACAATGGAAAGAAGACTATTGCTGAGCACATTGGGTTGTATCCCAAAAATTGTAAGCTGCCTGAGTCTCCGGAGAAGGGCAGGATATAAATATGAATAATAAAAAAAAATTATCCGATTTATTCTTAAACATTCTTGCAATTCTTGTCGGGGGTAAGTGCCACCTGTAAAACATCTTATACAAATTTTCTTTATAAGCAGTTGACATTGTCATTTTATAATTCTGAGACCATAGTTTTCCATTTCTCTAAATCAATCCCATATCCAAAATTTTCCCCCCAAACAATCATTGTTTCTTTAACTTGTTTTTCTTCCATTTTAAATTCTAATAGATGTCCATAAAGTTTTTTAATCACCTTTTCATCAGTACCCATCAATATTTTGTCTAGCCCAATCTGCTTGTTATAAATACCTTCTACTTTAATATCCTTATCAAATCTAGATTGTACTTGCAAATATGAAAACCAATTCATTTTTATACCTTGTTCTTCCAACACTTGCATAGATTTAAGTTCACCCCTTTCATTCAACATCTCACCATATCTAACTGTTTGTTCCTTTTTATATATTACTGGATATGAAAAGGCTTCAATAGTAGATATCCATATTGGAATTTTCAAGTAGTGTTGTTTTTTAATCTTCTCCCAGTTTAAAAACAAAGCCCCTCGAATATAATGTCTTCTAAAGTACCCTTGTGTTTTAGTTCCCTTATACCGAAGGAATGCATGCCACCCCCAATAACAAATCATGTCCTTCTAAAGTCAATAGTCTACTATTCCTTAGTGTTATCCATTCTTTTACCCACATCAAATTTGCCACCTGGTAATATAATTCCCAATTGAGCAATGCAAACCCTCCTCTTATTCTTGCATCCTGTAACAGCTTAAATTTTATTCTTGCTTTTTTACCTTGCCATGTATATTTCAACACAGTTTTATTTAAATCTTCAAATCTAATTGGAATTCCCTAATCTAATTGGAATTGTCTGGAATAAATATAAGATTCTAGGCAATACATTCATCTTAATTGTTGATATTCTTCCAATCAGTGATAATTGTAAATTTTTCCATTTTTCCAAATGTGTCGCTATCAGCTACTTGAGTTTAATATAATTATCCTCCGTCAGTGTACTACATCTTGATTTAATGTGTATCCCTAGATACTTAACCTTGTTTGTGACCTGTATTTCTAAAACTTCTTCCAACTCCTTCTTTCATCTTACTAACATGTTCTTTGTTAATATCTTTGTTTTATCTTTATTGATTTTCAGACCTGCTACCTTTCCATACTCTTCTATCCTTTCTATTAATTTATGTGCTTATTCCAATGGATCCTCTAGTACAAATACCAGGTCATCTGCAAAGGCTTGTAACTTATATTCTTCTTTTTTAATTTTCATTCCTTTTATTTCTTTATCTTCTCTAATACACCTATTCAACACTTCTAATGTTAACACAAACAGCAGAGGCGACAGTGGACAACCTTGCCTAGTCCCTTTTCTTATGTCTATCGATTCTGTCAATTCTCCATTTATCAAAAACCTTGCAGTTTATTCATGATATATCGTCTCAATGGCACATATAATTTTTTTTACCAAAGCCCATTTGTGCCAATTGTAATAATATAAAATGCCAACTCACATTATCAGAGGCTTTTTGAGCATCTAAAAATGTCAGAGCCATTTGCTTTTCAGGGTGTGCCTCATAGTATTCCAGAGTGTCCAGAATTATTCTCATATTATGTTTAATTTGTCTCTTTGGCAGAAATCTGTTTTGATCAACAAGTGTAAAGCAAATATGGACAACAAGCAAAGATAATAATAAAAAGAAAAGCAGAATTTTGCATAGGCAGCCAAAGACACAATAGGGGATTCCACTAGCTTGGGGTTCATAGGTATCTGCCTGCCATGGGCTCTTCCATACTTTCAGGAAACATGATTGCATGAGGCATCAATAATAACTCAATAATAGTATAGGAGCTGTTTGGAAGAAAACAGAGCCATGCAATTTTTCTCTTTCCTTTCTCAACCCTCTTCTGGACTGGGCAAGGCATCAGAACTCCCTCACAATAGAGGATCTCTATTGTCTTGAGGTACACAGAGCTCTAGTTATGTCTTGACTTAGGCTACAGGTTGCATAAGATCAAACTGGAAAAAATGGAATAAAACCCAGAAATAATACTCGTCATTAAATCACAGCATAGCATATTTGGTACTCAAAGCAGGAAATATAAAACAAATGTCCAAGCATATGCATCAGTTTATCAGAGTGTCAGAGATAAACATCCAGTATTGTTTTCCTTGGGGAGCTGTAGCTGCAAATATAGAACATAACTACATTGCAGCAATAGAGAATAATGTAAAGTCATCAATTATAAAACAGACATCATTTGTAAATCTAATTTTCAAAATGTATAAAGAAGAACCAAAGTTCACAGCTAAAAAAACTTAAATCAACAGCTGTAGTAAAAAAGTAATTTCTGTTCAAGAGGAATGTCAATTAGAAGTATTAAAAAATCAATTTGAAATAACTTTGAGGAACACTGTGCCTATTGTAAGTCTTTAAAAACACAAATATTGGGGGGCTTGTTAAAAGACATTTGAGTGTAATAGAGGCAAAGACAAGCAACTCAAGTCCAAAATCAGATCTTATTGATGGAATTATTAAATGGCAAACTAAATTATTATTTATTAGATTTATATCCCGCCTCACTTCCCCCAAAGGGGAACTCGAGGCGGCATACAAAAGGATAAAAACAATTTCTATACAATATAAAAACAAGAAACTCATTCATACCAATCCAAAACATACACGGGAAAAGAGCAAAATCTCAAGATCTCAATACCATGCCCTCCAACAAAGCCAGGTCTTAACGGCTTTACGGAAGGCAAGTAGATTTGGGATGTAATATGGTGGAACTATGCTATATTCATCCATGTAGCTAGAAAATTTGGATAGATATAACGGGAAGATTTTTAGAAGAAAATAAAAAGAGCTAGATGGAATGTTGCCATTGAAAATAATTGACAAACAGAAAGAACATGGTATAATGTAGAAGTCTATTGTTAAATACAGTTAAGTTTAATAAATATGTAAAAGTAGATAAAATTACAGTATTTTTATTACTAATAACAACAACTGTTTTTTCAGTTCTGAATTTTAAATGAGAAGGCCATAAAAATATGTCATTTGGGAACTACCACTTTCACAACTCCCATTTAGCCTTAAATCTACTCCAGAAAATCTTCCCATTAAAATAAGTTATGCTATGGAGTTGCCAGTGCTTACTTTATATGGACATCATTATAAAGTGTTTAGTACAGGTAGTTGCAGAAGTTGCCAACGTTACTTATCCACAGTATTGTCACCACTCCTTTGGAAAGTACTTTTGATGTAAATTATTGCCTGTCATTCATGTTTCTCCCTGATTTTGCCTGGCTTTTATTCTGTTATGTGAACTGATTTTTTTAAAGTTTGCTGGTGATTAATAAATAAACAACAAGCTATATTTTGCTAGCTGAGCTAAGTAGTGTGTGTGTTTGCTCTGATTTGGATATAGGTTGTCTTCATTTACCAACTGCTTATTCAGCAACTGTTCTAAGTTGAAAAGATGCTTAAAAAGGAGACTTGTAACTCATCCTCAAAGTTGGAGCCATTACAGTATCCCTGTGGTCATATGATTCTGGCACTTGGCAACCTGCATGTATTTACAATTGTTGCATGTCCCCATGGTCATTAAATCATAATTTGCAACCTTACAGCTGACTTCTGGCAAGCAAGATCAACAGGGAAGCTGCTAAAAAGTCATATTCACATGATATCATACTCAATAATTGCAGGTGATTTTTTTTATGACCATAAGTTGATATGGTAACATGATATTTCATTTTGCAACCACTGAGTTGCCAGTCTCAACTGCAGTGAGAACTACCTGTATAGCATTAGCAATAGCAATAGCACTTAGACTAATATACCACTTTACAGTGCTTTACAAACCTCTCTAAGTGATTTACAGAGTCAGCATATTGCCCCCAACAATCTGCGTCCTCATTTTACCCACCTCAGAAGGATGGAAGTCTGAGTCAACCTGAGATTCAAACTTCCAAATTGCAGTCAGCTAGAAGTCAGCAGAAGTATCCTGCAGTACTGTACTCTAACCACTGCACCACCATAAGTATAAGGACTGATTGGGAGTGCTGGGTGTAGACTGAACTAGAAATTATCTACATATCCCAGCTTCCAACATATCTCATTCCACCATTCACCATTTAAATGTTTTGTCTGTCCTCAGCCTCTGCCAATCTCCCTATCACTTAACTCCCTATCATCTAACTCCCACTTACACTATTCCCCAAGACACAGAAACCATCCAGCAACACTCCCTCCTCCCCCCTGCTACTGTCAGCCTGCTGTCAAACCACAGTGCACTACTTCTGTCAGGCTAGCTGAGAAACGGGCTCCCCCTGTATGGGTTTAGCCCACCTTATCAGCCTGGGCAGAAGGAACATGCTGTGGCCCCATCAGCCAAGGAATTTCAGCTGGTGTAGTCCAGAAGAAGAGCCCTTTTCTGCCATGGCTCCTACCCTCTGGAACATCATGCCAATCAAGGTGAGAGCTCACCCAGCCATTCATCCTTCTAAAAGCAACGGCCTCCCAACATCCCATGCACTCTCACAGATGGGGCCTCCTTGGGGTACCGTCAGCCAGACAATGTTGGCTGGTGACCCCCAGGGGTAGGGCTTTCTCTGTGGGAGCACCCACCCTATGGAATCAACTGCCCCCTGAGCTTTGGGCGGCCCCTGACCTCCACTCCTTCCATCGTGGCTTGAAGACATGGTTATTCCAACTGGTCAACCTGGGGGGATGGGAGTTTTAATGATTTGTCTTATGATTTTAATTTTGATTGGGTTTCTAGTTGGTTTTTAACTGTTGTGATATTGTATTGTATTCTTATATGGTTGTATGCCGCCCCGAGTCCTTCGGGAGATGGGGTGGCCTAGAAATCCAAATAAATAAATAAATAAATAAATGGCCTTGTACACATGACTATGCCAACTAGCTGATGGACATTTGGCTAGCTGAGTATTGCAGATTCTGTCAGATGATAATAATGTTTCATGACAGTCTTGTAAAAAAAATATATGAAGAGAAAGGCTTTGGAAAAATTTCATTTTCAACAATGAATTTGATGAAATGTTTTTCCAGTGAAACTGGTCTATCAGGTCAACCTGGTCTACCCAAATATGGGAAGAAGCCATAGTGCTTCCACTTTTGCCTTACAGCCCCAATCCAGAAGCCTTTTGCAGGCAGTCGCTTTCATGACAAACTATTATTTGTGTTGAATTTATATTTTACCGACAAAGAAATAAAGGAAAACTAGTATAGATCTATTTCGCTCTTGTCAGCTTTTCTAGGATCCGAACCCAGGCTGCTTGCATATTAGGTAGATATATTAACCTCTAAGCCACAGGCTCTCCTTGCTTTGTTGGCTATACCAGGAGAGAGATTAAGTGTTTTTCCAGTAAAACCGGTATAACACTCCTGAAATATAAAAAATATAAATTCAACACAATGAATTTATATGACTTTATATGTGATTTGACTAAAATTTTGAATCAACCAACTTTTAAAATAAAATTGGAAAATTTTAATTGAATCATGTTATCATATCTGATGTTAATAATTTATTAAATTTATATATTCCCAGAAACTCTGGGCAAAGCATTTATTTTGACTTTCCATATCAGTTCAAAAAGTAAATATGAGTGATTAAATCTGATATTTCCAAATCAGTCTGAAATCTCCAAAGGATATCTGTGCAAGAAAAATTGACCGGAAAAAATCATATTAGATTAACCTGAGGTTTGGAATCAAATTAACTTGATTTTCTTAACTGATTTTACTAATCAAATAATCAAACCAAAGCAGTGATTCAGTGATTCAAACAGAAGCTAATTCCCAAACCTTTACAAAGGAAAGGAAAGCCATCACAGGTATTTTTAAAAGAAATTTGAGAGAAAATGCACTGCAAATCATTGACTATGCAATGGAACCCCCCAAAATGAGAACACAGATATTCTATACACTCTTCATATGTGCTTCAAAATTCTCCTTTGTCAGTCCAGTCCCCATCTTCTGTTATCAATATTTTCAATTGCATATTAGTCTTTTGATGATGGTTTGTTAATCTGTATTAGGCTAGAGATTAGATTTATCATTTTTAAGGTTTCATATCTCACTAGAATCCCTGTAAATTAAATTGTTTACACTGTTTACACACATTTAGTCTTGCTGCTAATTAAATACTCTTTGGTGATTTATCCAGCTGTTGGTATTTAGTTAAGAGATTACAGGGCTCCAGAGCTGAATGTCTGAAAGATTTGTATTCTCTTCCATTCACAGATATCACCTGAATCTTCCTTAGGCTTACATTCCAGAGTCACTTACTAGTACCTCTCCTATTTGAGCTACAGATGAACAATCAAAAAATGATCATATGCTGCAAGGCCAAAAAGGGAAAAGTGGCAGGGAGGGAACCTCAAGGGGCCGTGCCCTCCCCAATCCATCACCAGCTGTACTCTCTATGTAGGAGACAGCCTCCTAATAGAAGGCAGCTAATATCTTTAGAAATATCTCATTAGTCCCACCTTCCCAGGCTGCCTCTCTATTAAAATGTGATAAATGAATTCTGCCATTGCCAATTCCAGTCCTGTCCCTTAATGAAATGAAGATGCATCATGCTGGCAAGCACTCAGGATAGAGATAATTATTCATGGGCCAGTGGAAATATTTCAATCACTGAACTCAGAAGTGCTTCCCAAACAATAGAGATCAAGTCTCTTTTCTTTTTCTTTTCTTTTTTTCCTTTTTGCTTTTCTTTGTTTGTTTGTTATGTTTTGAAGACAATGTGAGAAGGATATGTGTGCTCTTTAATAAAAGTGTCTTTCATACTCTCTTATTTGTAGATTATTTTTCCTCCGCCAGGTCTCCCAATTTTTATAAGAAAACATTTAGTAGGAAATCGGGTCTGAGGAGAGATATTCAATATCCCAATGAGCAAAGTTATTCAGGGGGACTTTTTAAATCTGAGCTCAAGAGGGCTTATTTGTGGAAGGTCTATAACATGTCTTGGCTATTGCCTGAAGCCTTAGATTCAAATCTGGAAAAACTGACTAAATAATTATAGGAATGCTAAACCATTTTTTTAAAAAGCTATGACTATCACAAAATATTCTACCTCATTAGAAGGAAACTTCATTCATTTGGGAACAAATGTGACTATCAAGGAAGTCAAAATGGAACTTCCTGAATTAGATATTTAAAAGTTTTCCATATAACTCCATAAATTGCTATAAAGTGTATACAACCAAGCCCAAAAGACTGTATAGCTGCACCAGTGTTGCTTGGAGTTACTTACCGGAAGTACTGATAATTTGAGGAAAATCTGGCCAAGAACCTCTGAATTAGTTGTATCATAGCAGCTTTGCCAATTTGGCTGCACACCCATCCCATCCCCTCCCAGGCTGAGTAATGCAGAAAAGATTGGCCAAGAGTGCTAAAATCCAGGGCCTCAGATCCGGAGTGTAGCAGGTTTTGATTATGCTTGCTGACAGGTATATTATATTATATAATATATTATAACAGATAGTCATTTTATTAGTTTAATGAGATTTTGTGCAAGTCATATTTTAATCAATAAAACAGCACATTTCCAAGCTAGCCATACAATTGTTCAAAAAGTCCGGGGTCTAACATTTTCCAGCTCCATTGTCCTAGCTTAGTAGGTATAATGGAGAAATATACTTTTGTGTTCCATGCGGTTCTTATTTATTCTACTCTCCATCATGTTTGATCCCAACTTCTGTAAACAGATTGAGAAGGGGGGATAAAGGGGATTTGCATTTTCCTTTCTGCTGCCTGAGAGCCTGTCAATCCAGCTGCATGTTTAGTCACATGGAGTTAAATTCCTTTTGTATATATAATGTACTGTAGCTAAGAATTCGACTGATTTTTTTCCTCAGTGTGGCTCTCAGTAAGGCTCAAAGTTCATTGAATCTCCCGAGTCATGGTGGACTTTGCAATGAATATGTCAGCCCAGTATGTATTTTTAAATTTTATTTAAGAAAATTCTATGCTAGGAATTAATAGGAAGGGAATTAAAAACAATTGTATAGTATAATGACATTGCATTTATATAAATCTTGCACAAATCTATCATGAGCTAATGTTTGTTTGTTTTCTTTCTTTCTTTCTTTCTTTCTTTCTTTCTTTCTTTCTTTCTTTCCCAACCAATTGAAACTGTGCAGCATACTCTACAACAAATTCTGATCTGGTTAATTCTAGTTATCATACCGCAAAAAATTAGGCAGCTGGAAAACTAGAAGAAATAATTCAAATAATTAGAACAGTTCCCTTGTAAGGAAAAGTTTAATTTAGAGTAAAGGCAATTAAAAAGAAACATATTAAGATAAAATTATCCATGATGTGAAATAATATTAAAGAGAAGTTCTTTTTCCGCTTTCAGATTGTTATAATTCAAAATCATCCAATGAGACTAAATGTGAACTAATTTAAACCATGGAGTATGCTAACTTCAAATATAGCTACCAGTTTAGAAGAGGATTAGGCAAATTTATGGATATTAGTGGCTAATACTGATGATGGACAGAGTATGTAGGATTAATGGTCTCTTCACTTCAGCTAGTAAGACTGTTGTGATTTTAAAATGTTATAAAGAAGAGAAATTAGTAAACGTGAACTAAAGTGTGTAGCAGATCAAATAACACACTAATACAAACAAACATAGGACACACATATATGCCAGAGACTGAATATATAGCTATGGTTATAATAAATCAATAAAGAAATAAAATCTATTTATTATACCTGAATGATGTATTTAAGAAGGGAAGTGTTTTGAAGATATGACAGTAAATCAATAAACAACATATATTTCTCCATTTTGAACAATTGGACTCAGCCAGCCTTAGAAAAAGCATAGAATCTCAATATATAGTGTACTATATACACCACAGAACCACTGTCTGAAGATTGTAGAGACTTGATGGGGCATGCAAATTCAAAATTAATTGACTATTTACAAGGTTGAAATAATGTTGTGGATATGTTATGTTGGAATTAAGTAAGCAATTCATCTTGAAATAGTTGTATTTATTCTAGAAGTTCTATTTCATAGTTTAGGAATGCTGTTACTATAACATATTTGCTAGATTCACAAGTGGTGCCATCAGTAAAGAATGGGTTACATAAAATTAGATGAATAGCAAATAAATCTAATTTAAAATAAAAAAATGATTGTAAGGAAAGATAAAAAGCAGTTTCTAGATCTACTAACACTCAGGTTATAATATAATTAAGATTCTAATATAACTAGTTTTAAAAATCACATGGTAAAGAGAGAGAGAGAGAGAATGAAGGTAAAGAAGGCCAGTTGGGAGGAGGAAGCCAGAATCTAGGTCAGAAACATAAATAGAACTGCAACTTAGGCTGTGATGAGGCAGAAATGAGAGAAGAAATATTTATGTTTAATTACCAATTGGCCAATGAAATACAGGATAATTTTTCCCTGTTTTTTTTTTCAATACTCATGTCTCCTGGAATTTGGAGTGAATTGAATTTCTTCTTATCCATCATTGTTCCTTATAAGAAGAACTACTCAAACAAAAACAATTAAGAATTCAGGTAGCATTGGAGGTTGATTATGCTAATCAGGTTACTCAATTATATATTAACTAGAGTGGAAAACCTGTTGATTCCTTTTGATGGAAGATATTTCTTGGTTGAACCTAGAACCTATTCACTTTCTCCTTCTACTTAACTTGAGGCAATACAAGCCAATCATGCAAATGATTAAGAAGGAAGTGGGATCGTTTTGGTCTGATGGATAAAACATTAAGCATGTAATATGATGGAAATGGAAACAGGTTGCAATCTCCATGCAGATATTATATACAATATCTTCTTCCCAATACTAACCCAACATTATTGTTAAACATAGATTGCAACTAAACTTCCCATTTCATGTAGTAAAATACACAAGAGAAGTCTGTGTATTATTGATACTCAGATAACACACCTGAGTGGTAAGCATCTGCAAATATCCCTGGTGAAGCCAGTGCTATCACTTTCCTGTTAATGCCAATAAAATTATGAACATTATCTAATAAAAAGCTATAAAATTGTAATCAATTAAGATCAAACTTTATGTTAACTTTCCTAGTCTTACTTTTGGGTTGTTGACTATGAAATAAATAGATTAATTTTGAGACATTAAAATAATTTGTAATTATAGTATTCAGGTTTATCAGGTCTACTGAAGTTATTCTCTACACCTCTTCCCAGAGCACAAGAAGAAAAAGGGAGAAAAGAATCTTATTTTTGCCTGACTTTTTTGATGACTTTCCAAATCCTGAAATGAGAATTCAGTTTTCTTTTAATTTGCTAAATTCCACAAGGACAGTTTTAAAATGATCCTCTATAAGGAGAGGAAAAGTTTTTCCTTCTTTTTTGCTGTTGGATTATTTTATTTATTTATTTTCCTAGTTTTCCTGCAGATAGTCTAGAGCAGGGATGTCAAACCCCCAGCCTGCGGGCCAGATGCATCATGTGCTGGCCATGCTCACACCTGATTTAGTGAGGGGGGGGAAACAGTCCCAATATGTCACATGATGCCACCATGATGATGTGGATTTGACACCCTTGGTCTGCAGATGTATTTAATCTAAAGTCTCTGTGTTAAGACTTAACAATGAAATACCAAGCAATTACCTGATTGCTTTGCCTACCATTAGTCCAAAATACTATTTAATATATTTATTGCTTATTAATATTGTTTTATTTTTGATTTCTTGAATACATAAAACTCTCATTTTAATACTGAAAGAATTGTCACATTGGCAGCCTAGTCTTTTATAAATTTATAACTATACCCTTGTATCTTGCCCATCTTGATTTTACAAGGATAATTTTTGCTAAGGTCATCACAGATAGAGATATTTCACCAAGTTTTTCACCTAAATTGTCCATAGCTTTCATCCTTTAACCTACAGATATTTTAGTATCTTACTTTGAAAAAATAGTAAATGCTCTCCTTGTTTTGATCAGATTAAAATCTAACCTAGAACTCCCATATTTGTACTGCAAAATATAGGTAACAATTAAATGGTGGCAAAGAAGAACATATCAATAAGAATTATGCACCCCAGTTATGACAGTCCTGGTCTAATCCACTCAGGTGCTCACTGAAATAGTGCTGCCACCTTAGTGAAAAAGGTAAAGACAGTGATAATGAGACAAGGCAGTGTAGTAGTATAAAAATATCCAGTTGCAACTTAATTCCTGCTAAAAGATAGTGTATGGTTTTCAGAATGGTGCCCTGATTCTTTCCTAATTCTTTCCTGGTTCTTTTCCTGATTCTTTTGCTGAAATGGGATTGGTGCAGAAAGAAAAAGTAGAATGTTGAGCAGCTGCTACTCAAAAACATATCTATTCATCAGACAAAATTGCTACTGTAATTTGGGATAACAGCATAATAGCAGAAAGCCAGAGAGGATCAGTGTTTTCTGCTCTAACAATAAATGTGCAGTCTGTTGCGTAGCAGTAGGAGATAATATCAACCTATGATAAATTAAAGTCTAAGCCTACTCTCATTATCTCTTCCCTCAAGTGATATTACCACAGTGGAAACCCTCATGCAGTGCCTCTGAGGAATCCAGGTTAGGTCAGAAAAGTCATTGGTTCCACAGTAAGAAATAATACACAAATGCACATAAATGGCACTCAATAGTGTAGAAGACAACTCCTTCTAAAACACACATGAAATAGAATGATGTTTGATGGAGAAGTTTGGAGGTAAACATAGGAACAAATTAAAAACATCTCTCAAGGCAGCAGGTATCAGTCACTCATGCTTGCAATTATTTATATTCTAATTCTTAAAACACAAATATTTTTGATAGTGACAATTATGCTGTTCATATCCTTGCATTGGAATGACTGATATAGCCTTATATTACTGAGTTTGAGGTTATCTGCAAAGGCTTTTTGTCATTTTGCTTTGCATGTTCATTAATTGGAGTTGCCTTTGAGTTGTAGCTATAATTACCGTGCTGAATCTCAGTTTTTGCTATGAACTTCTTTCATAGACATTTCATAGTTGGGAAGACATTACAGCCACTTAATCTGTGCAGAAAACCAAATTAAAGCATTCCTCACACCTGCCTGTTCAGTCTTTGCATGAGTGCATTCAGTGCTAGGGACGCTCACTGCTTCTCCCACCTTCATCTTTCAAAATCCTGTATTTTGGGCCACAGAGGTCATAACCCTCTTTTTGTGGCACCTCTTTAAATACTTGAAAAATTCATGATATCCCATTTCAGTTTCTCAAGAGAAGAATACAGTTTCAAAACAATATTTAAAATATTTAAACCAACCAATTTCCTCCCTTGCTAAATACTCGCAGCAACATCTGAATAATATAGCAGTTTCTCGTTCTCTGGTGCTCAATTGCTTGGTCCTCCTGGATTGAATTTCCTTCATTCTTGAATTTCCTTCATATGTTTTTCCTCTTGGCTCTTTGAGCCTCAATCTTTTCCCAGTTAACTCACTGAGCAATTTTGTTGTTTGCAAAAACCCGTCAGCCTCCCTCCCGCTCTCTCTCTCTCTCTCCCCTAGCTAAGCACTGCCAACTGATCCCCATGCATCTTCCAAGTTGTTCCTCTGCAATGCTACTTACAGGAAGCAGAACTCTAGATATGCAGAGTTCAGTAAGGACAAAATCCTTACTGAGTCCATGCTAACAACACCCTCTTTATGCATCTCTTAATCTCAATCCTGTTTGATCTTTCTCAAAATTTTTTTTATGTTTAATATTTCTTAACCATCCACCTTCTTCAGAGAGAGGCCTCTGAGTGGTGTAAAATATAGTTAACAAAATTAACACTCAAATCAGAATAATTTAAGATTAAAAAGTTGTAGAATTATAAAAATAACATTATAAAATTTCAAAAGGTGAAAAATTCCAAGATACGGATTAGCAGTTGTTAAAACTGGTAGGTTCTACTGAGACCAACCAGACCCATGGTTGGGTGGGCCTCTGTGTCCCCCAAGCAAGGCCACATGCAAAACCAAGTTTTGATCCCCTTGTGGAAGTCCAAGGGGCACCTCTATAGGGGAAATGACAGAGAAGGTCCTCCTTCTAGACCCTGTCAGTCAAAATTCCATGTCAGCCCCAAAATGGCCAGCTGCAAGTGAGCCGTCCTGGGGCTGCCATTTGGGGAGGGGAGGAGTCAGTGAGCAGTCAGCTGGAAAGTGGACAGCCTGCAATCAGCTGAGAAGCAGAGACCCAGCTGAAACATCTGAGTGTCGGCAACTGGTGGGATGGACATGCACATGAAGATTCTGCTGCACTAAATGTGGGTGGACACCAGGGGGTGGGAATGCCGGGGGTGGGATAAATGCACATACTTAAGGGTGAAGGGATAAACTGCAGTTAGCACTGAATTTGTTTTGCTTCTTTGCAAGTTGGTCACTTGATGCCAGGTTTCAAACTTTCAAGGATAAATGCTTCAAACTGAACTGTGTTGTCTGAGGTTTCTTGATGTTCAACTACGGAACATGACAGACTGACAGGTTTGCAGTATACTTACCTTGCCTCAACAAGTGGCACTGGCTGATGTGATGGGGAGAAGCCAGTTCCATTTCCCATTGAATGTCTTCCATTTACAGACCTATGAAACTAAATTTCATTCTATCACATACCCTACTAGCAATCTCCTATTATTATTATTTATTTGTTTGTCAAAAATGTACAAGATAACAAGTATAAGTATAAACATAAACAAGAACAAAGAGAGTAAATACAGATTAATAGAGACAGTAAGACAGGGACAGTAGGCACTTATGCACGCCCCCTTTCAGGACCTCTTAGGAATGGGGTGAGGTCCATGGTAGACAGTTTGAGGTCAAAGCTGTGTGGGCTTGAGACTGTAACAACAGAGTCAGGTAGGATTTGCCAGGCATTGACCACTCTGTTGCTAAAGTCATATTTTCTGCAATCAAATTTGGAGCTGTTTTACCTTGAGTTTGTATTGGTTGTTTGCCTGTGTATTATTGTGATTGAGGCTGAAGAAGCCATTGACAGGTAAAATGTTGTAACAGACAATTTTGCATACTATGCTTAGATCAGACCACAGGCGATGCAGTTCTAGATTGTCCAGGCCCAAAATTTCAAGCCTGGAGGCATAGGGAATTCTATTGTGAGTGGAGGAGTAGAGTACTTTTCTCAAGAAATACCTCTGAACCCACTCAATTGTGCTAATGTCCGATATACAGTGCGGGTTCCAGGAGGACCAGCTGTATTTGAGAATTGGTCTGGCAAAGTTTGTATTCCCTGGCCTAGTTAACAATTCAATGTTGCTGGAGAAGAAGCTTCACAAAATAAGGTTAACAATTCTTAAATAAGGTTAACAACTCTTTATTAACTCTCTATTAATACTGAATTTTAACTATTAAGTTTTCATTCTAAACTTTCTATGTTGCACAAGCTTTCAATTTAGGAATAAAGAAATTTGGATGTCAACCATATGATACTATTTTCCCAGTCCATACATTTTCTACCCTTGAAATGAATCTTTATTGCTTAGCAGCCAAATTTTTTGTCATTCCATCCTATCTCAGTCAGACATGAACCAGTGTCAAATCCTGCAGAGGCCTAGAGTTAAAGCAGCAGGATTCATGAGCAGTCCAAATTGCCTTTCATTGCTCCCAGCTATAAAATCACTGGCTTGTGCAACCAGAGCACTCAGCCTTCCTTAAGAGACAACACAACCCTTCATCTTCAAACCGTTAATGTATAATGAAGGGTAAAGTCATCACATTGCATTAGCAGTCTTAAACATAGAGAGAGGCTCCTGACAGATTCCATACAGCACTAAGCACATCCATTTAGCAGAGTGAGTGCAAATTTTTACATGACATAACAGAATTCTCATCCACATTATATTGGGGATAGCCACAGCTGATATTACTTTAAGTATCTAGCCAAGCACTTTATTACTTGACCGGTAATTTGTATGTATCTCAAACTACAACAGGCTTTCACCAGAAATAACATCTTCTGTGCTAATCTCTTCCATATTTTTACAACTCTGAATAAGCAATGTATAGTGCACTGTAATATCAATCAGAATAAAGCTGGAAGGGACCTTGGAGGTCTTCCAGTTCTCCATGCAGCAACAGATCGTATATCATTTCAGATAGGTAGTTGGTCAGTCTTTTCTCTAAAACCTCCAGTGATGAAGCCTCTGCAACTTCTGAAGGCAAGTTGCTCCACTGGTTAATTGTTTTCACTTTTAGGAAGCTTCTCTTTAATTCCAGGTTGTTTCTCTCCTTGATAAGTTTCCATCCATTGTTTCTTGTCTTGCCTTCTGGTGCTTTGGAAAATAAGTTGACCCCTTCTTCTTTGTGGCTGCTCCTCAAATACCAGAATACTGCTATCATGTCACCTTGTCCTTCTTTTCTCTAGACTGTCCATACCCAATTCCTGCAACTGTTCTTCATATGTTTTTGTCTCCAGGCCTTTAATCATCTTAGTTGCTCTTCTTTGCACTTTTCCCAAAGTCTCAATATCTTTTTTGTAATGTGATAACCAAAACTGGATTCAGTATTCTAGGTGTAGTCTTACTAGGGCTTCACATATACTTCACTAACACTTCACATGATTTTGTTTCTATGCCTCTGTAATACAACCAAGGGTTGTATTAACTTTTTTTTGCTGCTGCTGCACACTGTTGTCTCATATTTAAGTGATCATCCACTAGGACTCCAAGATCCCTCTCACAGTTACTGTTTTTGAGCAAGATTTCACCTACTCTGTAATTATGCCCTTGGTTTTTCCTGCCCAAATGTAAAATGTTGCTTTTCTCCACATTAAATTTCATTTTATTGGATAGGGCCCTTTGTTCATATCTATCAATAACTTTTTGGATCCTGAACTTATCTTCTGGAGTGTTGGCTATTCCTGCCAGCTTAGTGTCATCTGCAAATTTGATGAGTTCCCCTCTATTCCCTCACTTAAATCATTTATAAAAATATTGAAGAGTACTGGCCGTAAGATGAAAGCTTGTAGTACCCCACAGTTTATTTCCCTCCATGTAGACACAGTACCATTAAGGACTATTCATTGAGTATAGTTTGTCAGCCAGTTACAAATCCATCTGGCAGTGATGCTGTCTATCCCACATTTTTCTAGTTTACCAAGAAGTAGGTTGTGGTCTACTTTGTCGAATGCCTTGTTGAAGTCTAAGAATACTATGTCCACAGCCTTTTGCTGGTCTACTAATTTAGTCACTTTGTCAAAGAATGAATAAAATACAAAGTTGTCATACATATTCTCAATCCCAACTTTCTGAAAGCTATCAGTTAAGAAATGTGGACATGTCCAAGAATGGCACACTAAAATAGACACCCAAAGAAGATCAGGGAGCTAAGCAGCAACCACAAAATATATGTTGGCCCTCTCATTGCACTACTAATGCACTCTGCTTCATTTTTCTCACTGGCTATATTGCTGACCATCAAACAGCTTGCTGATTTGCTGGTACTAGTAACACAACTCCATACATGTCACTGACACTATGTATATCCTTATCAAAAAACATACCCCTATTGCCTACAACAGGGGACAACCATCCCCACTGTCTATGGAGATTCTCAGTTATCCAGGTCATGGTTGTCCCAAAGATGCTTCTTCAAAAGGCAACTGGACTGAAAGAACTGAAGAAGCTTCTTGGATGAAAAGCAAAATGTCTTCAAGGAAAAACAAAGTCCAGTTGCCTTTGAAAAAGCACTTTTGGAATTACCATCCCCCCTCTTCTCCCTTACTATGACATTGATGGCCAGTATTACTTGCATTATCCTATCATTGGCCTGCAGCTTAAGATGCGGTTTTAAAACTTTATAAGGTATCCAATATATACACTTTGACTTGTGTGTGCGTGTGTGTGTGCTTGATCCAAACAAAAAATTAAAAATTACCATATGTGCTACATTGTCCCAATGTACACCGCTTTGAGAAAACAACTTCCATGCATTTTTAATGCTAGATGGAATAAGAAACTGATTAGAAATTATTCTAGAAATAATGGAAAAAGCAACAATTACTTAATGGAGAGCTTTTGTTTTATAAAACTGGGTATTTGCATAGAATTCTACAATAACAGTATCTGGAAAT
This sequence comes from Naja naja, assembly GCA_009733165.1. NCBI lineage: Eukaryota > Metazoa > Chordata > Lepidosauria > Squamata > Elapidae > Naja > Naja naja. Next base: position 323,544,928 of record CM019148.1, on the reverse strand, counting down.
ATTAGTCATGTTTTCAAATTCACCCATCTGCCCTTGCAGGAATCCCAGACAAATGACTTTTTGATCTTTGACTGAACATGTCAAAATGTATAGGTATTTGGTGATCATCTCCCCTATTATTTTTAATATCTTGGGGGAAAATGCTAACCTTTAACTGGAAGCTTCTTTTTTATATCTGTTTCAGTTTACTAAAGTTAAAATGGCAACCAACATGGCTCCCCTTCATCATTATCATCTCTTAAATGTATATGCTGCCTAACTCCCAGTGACTCTAGTGGTTCACAATCATTCCCAAATTAAAGAGGTTATTCTTTATTCAGAATATAGAGGTCAAGAATATAAAATACACAGTCATAAGTAATAAATATAGTGAAAACAACTGTTATACAGTATGTGTATATATATATATATATATATATATATATATATATATATATATATATATATATATGTAGGTCTTGGTGTATTCGGGTCTTGTCCCGTGTAAGATTGAGAATACCTTGGCAACGTTTCGACGAAATCTCACCCGTCATCTTCAGGCTGGTGTCTTCAGCTTGTTCTCCTGGGAGAAGTGTGTGATCGTGGCTGTTTTTCCCTTTTAAACTCTAGAGTTGGCTGTGTTGTTACTTCTTGATTGGTTTGTGGAGTTGATGTATGCAGATTGGATGGCTTTTTCCTGAGACGCTGTGTGGCTGAGGTGCTGGCTGTGTGTCTCTCAGCCTTTTGTGTTGTAACGACCTGGGTAATGGGCTGTGTGATGACCTTCTGAGTTCTATTGTTGTGACGTCCTGGGTGTGGTGCTGTAATCTCCTGGGTCGTTGTCTGTGCTGCAACCTCCTGATGTTTTGTGTTGTGATCTCCTGAGTTCTGTGATGTAGTATCCTGGGTGGAAGGCTGTGATGTGGCATTCTGGGCCTTGGTTTGGCTCCGAGTTTGAGGCCTGGCTATATGTTTATAGAGAGTGTCAGTTTGCTTAGTTTAGGGGTCAGAGGGGGGTGTAGCAGCTGGTGTTGCAGCCATGGTCTGGTTTCTGGATGGTGGTTGCCTTTCATCTGTGGCGTGGGCTTGGGTTTGAGTCTGGTGAGGCTTTTGCTTATTGTAGTATCCAGTCGATATAGAAGCTGCTGCAGGATCTATTAACCTAGATCTCACTTTGATCTGTTGACTTCAATTCCCAAAATTTTTAGCAAGATCACGGCTAGTTGGGAAATTCTGGAGGATAACATCTACATATCTGCAGAGAACCCAGGAGAAAAAATTAATTTAGCTAGTTCCTCTGACAGAAGTATATTGCATAAGTATTTTACCTTATAGTTCCATATACTTTGGGTCTCCCTTGTCTTTTAGACATAATGTTAAATTTAGATAAAATTAAAACCATCTACTATGTGCCTTGGAATACCCAGAGTTCTAGTCAGCAATTTGCTTCATACAAAAGCATTGAACCTATAATACATATGTCTTCGGATGCCATTCCTAAAATACAATATTTCTCTTTGACCAAATAGAATCTCAGAGCATCTTACCATCAGGGAAAATAAATAAATAAGCAGGAAAAAAATAATAAGCAGGAAAGTCCTAAAACAATAGCATTGACTATAGCAATGCAAAAAGAGAGAAAATGCTATTCCCAAAGAAATAGGGCAATGCAGGAACATAAGGTAGCAGCATAGAAAATGCATTCATGGAAAAAGAAAAGAGCTTTTGGGTTTCTTCATGTAAATACATCAGGAAGGACAAGGAGTCCATAGCTTCTCATTAGCTCTTCTGGAAGCTGCTAACAAAAAGGCCCAGTAATGCAATTCTGTCATCCATACCTCTCAGGTTGAATATGTAAAAGGATCTCCGTTGCTGACCTTAGCAGAAGAAAATCATCCTTCATATTCTCTGGGAAGTCTTAATGTTTTAAAAAGTTTTAAAAAGCAGAAACAACACCTTAAATGATCTAAAAATAAAGAATGGCTCCACAGTGTTCTAGAATGAAATTGAAAGTGCCAGGGTTCAGTTTTCAGAGGTAAGGGAAGTTACTGGATACTTGGATTGATACTATATACTTGGGTGCAGTTCTTCTGCTTGTCACTAGCTAATAATCCCTTTTTCCCATTCCTGTTTCTATCTGTTGAATCATTATTAAACTGCAGACCTGCAGGAAAGGCTTATCATTTGTTCTATTTCTTTAATGCGGGAGCATTAAACTTGTGGGAGCGTCTCCTGCCGGCATCGCGCTCCGATCACCTGGTACGCTCCCACAGACAGGGCCTCCTTGGGATACTGTCGACCAGACACTGTCGGTTGGTGGTGCCCAGAGGTAGGGACTTCTCTGTGGGAGTGCCCACCCTTTGGAACCAACTTCCCTTGGGCCTTCATTTGGCCCCCGATCTCCACTCCTTCCGCCATGACCTTAAGACCTGGCTCTTTGAACAGGTCGGTCTGGACTAACTAAGGGGGGTGGGTTTGCTTTTAGGGGGTTTTAAATTTTAATTGACTTTTAATGTTTAGGCTTGTAATTAGTTTAATTCTTTTTTATTGTAAATTTGTATGGATTTTATATTGTTAGCCTCCCTGAGTCCTTAGGGAGAGAGGACGGCATACAAGTCTAATAAAGTAAATAAATAAATAAATAATCTATACACTGTCTGGATAAAATAGAGCTTTAATTACCAGTTCCTCATTGGTACAGAATTTTCAGTAGAACAAGTGAGTCATTTCAAAATAAGTAAGAGTTCAATCTGAACTCTTACTTTATATTTATATTGCTGAGGACCTGAATTAACTACAATGCTCCTAATTTCTAAATGTATATAAACCACACAGAATACAGTTAAATTGGCTGTCCTTAAATATTTAAAGGTTTTGTGGAGAAAACAGTCATCTACTTTATATGTTGTTAGAGGGTAGGATAGGCTAGCTAGATGTGTCAGCAAGACATTGATGTTCTAAACAAACTGATTAAAAGGGCAAGTTCTACTTGCTTCCCCCGAGCAGCTTTCTGCCTTTAATATTCATGGCAGATCTCAGTAGAATTGCAAGTAATAGTGCAGGAAGTACAACCCAGACTAAGTACATTCTTCCCTTTAAATAGGATTTTATGAGTGATTCATCTGATATTCACAAATTCAACAACATGAACTTCCTTAAGTTTGATAGACTATCCATCTATCTCCATATAATAGCAGAGGACTTAATGTTCAGCTCACTATCTGGATATCATATAGTTCATATCATCTCCTCCTGAAGCAAAGCTCTGTGTTCTTTGTCCCACAAGTGTTTTACTGCTCCTGTTTGCTCAAATTCTCACAAAATCCTGCCATGATTGATAAGTAGGCACACATCTTATCCTAGTTGCTTCAAATATTTGAAATGTGTATGGAAAAAGGGATATGGACACAAGATAGAAGCATTAATAGAAGGAGGCTAGTTAACATTCTTGGAAATCACCCAAATAAAACTCTGGATGAATTGTTCCACGTAGTTCTTGGGCTTGGCTTGACAATATTGCTAGAAAATAAAAAATTATTATCCTGTATCTAGGAGCATCTTTTAGAACTCAGTGGGATTTGGTGCCAAGCAAACATCCATGACATCAGCACCAGGCATTCCTATGTCAACTGTATCTCCCTACCCCATTGATTTTTCTAGCTCAGCTCTCTGAGTTAGGTTCTCTATAATGCTGTCGTCTGTTTTGACAAGAAAGTCCTTGCCAGATTAGCCCTATCTTTTTTTTATTAACTAACTTCCTTTATTGACAGGAATGCTGTAATTATGATATATCTTGATTTCAGCAACCAATTTGACTAAGTACCTCATTATAAGGGTGGTCTGGAGGGTAGAACATAGAATATGTTGGCAGGAACTTTGAAGGTTTTCTAATCCAATCCCCTGCTCAAGCAAGACACCCCTCATCATTTTGGGCAAATGGCTGTCCAAACTCTTTTTGAAAACCTCCAGAGATGCAGCACCCTCAAATCCTGGAGTCAAGTCATCATAGTGATTGTTTCCCTGTCAGAAAATTTATCCTTTATTCTAGCTTGGATCTCTCTTTGATAAACTTGTGTGTGTTACTTCTTGTCCTGTACTCAGGTTGGAGATTATGTCAATTCCCTCTTCTCTGTGACACCCCTCAAATATTAGAAGACTGCTATCATGTCACTCAGTGTCCTTCTCTTCATTAGACTAGATGTACCTACTTCCCATAACTATTCATATAAGGATTACCTTCCAGTCCCCTAATCATCTTTGATGCTCTTCTCTGAACTCTTTCTAGAGTCTCAACATCTTTTTAGATTGCGGTGACCAGTGCTTCTGTTGATGCAGTCTAGAACTGCATTGGCTTTTTTGGCAACTTGTCAGCCCATACTTAAGTGGTTGCTTATTGGGATACCTAGACTGCTCTCATAATCACTATTGTTAAGCCAGATACCATCTACTATATTCCTGTGCATTTTATTTTTCTTGCCTAACTATAAGTGGTGAGAAAAGACCTTATTTTTCTCACCACTGTATTGCATTGTGTTGGATAAAATCCAGTTGTCAAGTCTGTTAAGATCCTTATGAATCTTGAGTCTATCCTTTTATTTATTTATATTTGATTTGTCAATCGCTTACAAGATAACAGGTATAAGTATAAACATAGTTTTGAATACATGAGATGGATAAGAAAAATAAAAAGAAACAATAGGACAGGGATGGTAGGCACGATTGGTGCACTTATGCACACCCCCTACAGGCCTCTTAGGAAAGGGGTGAGGTCAATAATAGACAGTCTAAGGTTAAAGTTTTTGGGGTTTGGGGAAGAAACCAACAGAGTCAGGTAGAGTATTCCAAACATTGACCACTCTGTTGCTGAAGTCATATTTTCTGCAATCAAGTTTGGTGCAGTTAACCTTGAGTTTGTATCTTTTGTGTGCTCTTGTATTGTTATGGTTGAAGCTGAAGTATTCATTGACAGGTAGGACATTGCAATGCATGATTTTATATACTATGTTTAGATTGGACTGAAGGCAGCGTAATTCTAGATTTTCTAGGTCTAGAATTTCAAGTCTGGTGGCATAAGATATTCTGCAATGAGTAGAGGAGTGTAGAACTCTTCTTGTGAAATATTTCTGGACTTTCTCAACTGTATTAATATCAGATACGTAATGCGGGTTCCAGACTGATGAGCTGTATTCGAGTATTGGTCTAGCAAATGTTTTGTATGCTCTACTTAGTAGTGTGATATTACCAGAGAAAAAGCTATGTAGGATTAGGTTAACAACTCTTAATGCCTTTTTGCCTGTGTAGTTACAGTGGGCTCTAGCACCTAGATCATTAGAGATGAGTACTCCAAGGTCCTTGACAGAGTTTGGATCATCAACAAGGTCTTGACTATTCAGCTTGTATTTTATTTTCTTATTTTTTTTGCCAATATGTAAGACCGAGCATTTATTTGTTGAGATTTGAAGTTGCCATTTGATTGACCATTGTGATACATAGTTGAGGACTTTTTGGAGGGTAGTAGTATTGTCTATGGTGTTGAATAGCTTTACATGAAAGCTACATGAAAGCTTCAGTGAAGAAAACGCATTGCTCTTAATATGATCTTCTAAAGATAAACTCACTGCCAGCTTGATGTCATGTGTAAATTTAATGAGTTTGCCTTCTATCCTATCATCTAAATAACTTATAAAGATGTTGAAGTACTGGACCCAAGTCAAAGCCTTCAAGTGCCCCAATGAATGTTTTCTTCCATTTAGATGTAATTTCATTGAGGACTCCACACTGAGTGCAGTTGGTCTGTCAGTTGTGAATCTATCTTGTGGTGATGCTGTCTATCCCACATTTTCTATCTTGCCAAGAATTAGGTTGTGATATATTTTATTGAATGCCTTACTGAAGTCCAACTATGTCCACAGTATTTCCCTGATCCACCAATTTAGTCACTTTATCAAAGAAGGCAATAAGGTTGTCTGACATGATCTGTTTTTAACAAACCCATGCTTGCTTCTAATAATCGCTTTGCTCATTTCTAAGTGCTTGCAAAGCCATGACCACTTGATTATCTTTCTAGGATTTTCCCAAGTATTGATGTCAAGCTGACTGGTTAGTAGTTTCCTGGATTCTTAAGATTGGGACCATCTCATTTATTTGCAGACCTCTGGTAGTTCCACAGTGCTCAGGAGTTTTGAAAGATTTTGTTCAGTGGTTCTGAGATCATGTCTGTGAGCATCCACAAAACTCTGGGAAGTATATAATCCATTTGGTCCTAGTGATTTGAACTTGTCTAAAGTGGATAGGTGGTCTCTTAACATTTTCTTTCCCATCTTGCTATTTTTCTACTACAGTATTGCTTTTGATAGGCTGGACTTTTTTTTCTTTTGCATAAAGACAGACACAAAGAATTGAATTAGGGACTTCCACTTTTTCCCAATTAAGTAGATATATAGCTGAATCTCAGACAGTATGCATGATATTTAAATAAGTATGGAAAAGGATTTTATAAGATTCAGTTTTGAGTCTTCTACAGACCAATATTTTTATTAATGAAGTGAGTAAGGAAGTGGAGATGTTTATCAAATCTTTATCAAAAATTGGGTGGCATAGCTATCTAAAAGGTAGATATTACAGTTAAAAAATTGTATTGATACAAATTACAAATAGCAAAATATGATTGAACAAATACATGCAGATTTTTTTACTTAGGGTACAAAAATAAAATGCACAGGTATTGATGCACAGATATTAAATTGCTTTAGCACTTAGGAAAGCAATGATAGAATACCTGAGTACAAATTAAACATGAAGAATGTTATGTAATTACCAAAATGCAAATACAGTTTTAAGCTACATCGATAGAAATATACTTTCCAATTTACAGCAAGTAAAATTTTCAGAAATTTACAGCAATTTTCCCACATTAGCCAGACCTTACTTTCAGCAGCAAGGATTAGAATTGAAGTCCTATAAGAAAAGATGAAAGGAACAGAGAAATCTGGTTATCTACAGAGCAGAGTTCTCAAAAGTCTATAAAGATTCATGGATAAAAGCAGCTCCTCTCCTCCTCTCCCTGGGCTCTCTGGTGGTATACAGAACAAAAAACAAAACAAAACCCATGTGAGTACATTTCTAAGAAGGAAATTACCACTACCTTAAGCCCAACCAGATCTTGATAAGACATATCAGGTCAGTGTCTTTCTCTAAAATAAGATTATGGATGAGGGCAACTTTGTAACACACCAGTCTGTTATTCAAAAGCAACAACTTAAATCCAGAACCATCAGGATTAAATTGTCAGGCATACTGTGGTTGGTAGAAGCTGAGGGCCAGAGAATGAAAGAACTGTTCTCTGCTTTGATTTCTAATGAATATCGTACTGCATTTCCCAATAAACATCAAATTGTATATCCGTCTGATGAAAACCAAAAGGTAAAGCTATATAATTATGTTAGATTATGATTTATAGTCCTCCATTTTCCTGGAATTACGCTTCTGCTTCATAAGTAATTGAAATCCAAGTAGTCTTAAATTCTATGAGGAAGATGGGCTCATGTCCAAGACTCATATTCCAGCTTTTGAAACGGTTTTTGGCCATTTGTGCAACATTATCACACATACAGAAAAATGCTGTTGTCAGTCTGCCCCCCACACCCCAGACCATCTTTGCAAACACTGCTATGCACTCCCATAATGCTACCCATAACAGTTTCCACTCTTGTTCTACAATTATAGTTAACTGTTTGTGCCATTTAGACTGGCAAAAACAGGGTAGATTTTGATCCCTGAAGAGTTATTATACCTTGATCCAAATATCTTGGTGCATGTGGTGAGCAGTTTGCAGTTAAATCTGTTCCTGTAGTAAGATGAGAGGAATAATTAACCTAGAGTGGGTGGTCTGAAGGTAAAACTGGCAGTTAGTCCTAATATACATTCAGATTGTATATATCAAAGTGCTGTTTCTGAAAGTGTAGTATCACATGCCAAAATCTCAACCCAAATCCCTGGGCATTTCAAATAAATAACAGTAGAAATCCTAATGAACGCTCTTCCACTGCTCTTCCAGCAGTGGTGGTAGTCTATAGGAAGCCTATAAAATTTAGAACGGTACAACCCAGAAAGAATTTGTGGGTGTCAATTGCCAAACTGGATCTGCTCACAGGGATTGAAGGAGACAAATAAGAATGAATTAAGGACTGAAAATCTCCCTCAAACGTATGGTTAACAATCACACAAGTTGTCAGTGGAGAAATAAAGATTGGAAGCTGTAAATTTTCATCTGATCTGGCATCTGATTTTCCATTTACTTTTTGTTTCTTTTCTCTTAGAAATAACAGCAAGGAGAGTTGCTTCTGAAGCTATAATTGCCATGAGACATCTACTTTAAATTTTCCTAGGCTGCCTTTTTTAAGAATAATCAATTTGTAAGGCATACAAGACAGGACCATGTGTTTTGTATGCCTCAGCCTTTGAGCCATACTTGCAAAAATTGTATATAGTCTACATAATAAAAATAAGCTCACCATGTCTTATATGATACCACAATGATATGTATCCTCATGAAAATGCAAAGAAAATTCCATCATTATATATCTGTTTAGGTGTGCAAATATTGGGAGGTACCAAAATTAAATAAAAGAAATAAACTGAAAGTAAAGACGAAGTAGTAATGGCATAAAATACTTCACAGTAATGAGAAAATAATTCTGACATACTGGATAGCTTGGATCAGATCTGATTGGATTCAAATTGCCTATTAGATTAGATTTTCATTCTAAGTAAACAGTTATGAAAATAAAATAAATTGATTCATCTTGTAGCCATTTTATTCAATAATTTGATCTAAGTAATCAAGCCAGTTCAAAAAGGTGATTCAATCAAATTACCTTCAGATCAAATTTCCTAACTGAATCTTGCATACTCCTACTGAACATCTTTTAAATGATAGCTACTTATTATATCCAGATAGGTTTATACTAATTTCTTCAAATATGAGAAAGAGTGAGTTATTGCTTATATTTCTTGTCTGTAAAAGATACATTTATTAATTTTCTTTTCAATTCTTTAATAGTGGGTTTTGTAATAGATTGTTACTGCTATTTATTAATGCTATTTATTTAAATATAGATTATACAGTATGATTTTGAAAAGACCATAGACTATCTCTATTCTTAATTTCAAATTTTATATCATGAAACAGAAGACTGTATGTTCCCTTTTCCAATTTTCACTCATTGGCTTTGTTTATGACTAGTTTAAGTACATTTTGCTTGTGTGAACATAGTAACTTAGTCATTTCCAAGTTTGACCTGAAAACCTCTATTAATCTAAATCTGGCTATGTAATTTGACTTTGAAGCACAAATTACTTTAGATTCACCCTATCTTCTAGACCTTGGAAGCAGAAGAACAGACTGGCACATAGACTGTCTCTTTCCATAAAACTGGATTGTTCTCTGCTGCAGGGGTTTCATCATCCCCATAGATTATTGGGGTGGTAAAACTGAAGCAGAAAGGAGGTAGATCCCCATGGATTTAAGTTATCTTAGAGAACTCAAACAGACATATTATATGAAAACAATTAATGAAGAGAAATTATGAGCATTGATCGCTTGATATGCAGATTTTCAGTGATCATCAAAGATAATTGCAAGTCTGTCTTTCTTTTTCTTTCATTCATTCATTTTTTATAAATCAGGATATTAATAGTCATTTATAATGTCTTTTATCTTTAATGTTCTAGTATCCTTTCTGGTATTTTGAGTAAGTAAAGTTTACACAATTCTATGTCTAATGCTCTATTTTTCAGTGGATTGAAAACATAGTACTGTAATAGTATGTTTGTGTGTGGGTGTACATTATTTATACATAGATATATGCATGCACACACAAACACACACACACACACACACACACATATATGAGTAAATTCTGTTTAATTCAATGATTCAATGGAATCTAATCCCTTGTAACTTAATATAAAATTGTAAAGTACAGAAAATTTACAGTATGTTGAGTAGACCCAACTCTGTAGCCATGAGATATAACAACTTTTCTCCAAAAGATTCTCATGATCTATGGATTCTCAAAGCTTTATATATTTTTAGACCTCATATTTAATGCATGAGACAAAAAATATGCTATAGTGGGGAAGCAATATTAAATAATTTACCAAATCTTCTCCTCTGGGATCTGCTGGTTTGTTCCACTAAAATTTTAATATCTTCTTGGTTCTAACATGTCATTCTCTTAGAAATAACTAATCTATTGTTTGTGGATTAAATACATAAGCCATTAAAGTCTGGCCCTTAAACTGTCTTTAGAATGATTTCATTTTGCTCTCACTCACTCACTCTTTTCTTTTCTTTTTTTCTTTCTTTCTTTTTTCTTCTTTTCTTTTCTTTTCTTTTTTTTTTTGAGAAGATCAAAAAATTAACAATGGTCAAAATGGCAACAACATCCTGACACTAGGGAAAGATACTGCATGTGCATATATTCATGGCAATGTAATATTTGTAGAAAGAGCTTTGAAACTTCAAAAGATGCTGAAATTATTTATAAGCAAATATTATATTTTGTTTGCCTGCATTTCCGAACAATATATATATATAATGAAACCTAACCAGCTGAGTTCATTTTTATTTAGTCACTGGTATATAGCTGGCCACTCAGCACATGACTCTGGACATCAGATTCTTGAAATGTTGTTGCTAGAAGAGATGGTTGTGGGGAATGGATGTTAAACTGTTTCACACCCAAAAGGCAAGATTTTAACTAATCTCAAAAAGATTTCTGTTAACTATTCTCATGGTATTTTTTATCTGTCTTCTTAACTTAGCCTTGACAGTTTGGTCAGTGATTATGAGGCTGGATTAGGAATGGGGAGGTCCAGAGGTGGTGTTCAGCAGGTTCTGACCAGTTCTAGAGAACCGGAGGCAGAAATTTAGAATCATTCAGAGAACCAGCAAATATCACCTCTGACTGGCCCCACCCCCATATTCTCTGCCTCCTAAGTCCCAGCTGATCGGCTGGATCTTCTTTTGTTGCCCTGCATAGGAAAACAGAGCTGGAAAGCAGGTTAGTGGGGTGCGGAGGGAAATGGGATTTTGCAGTAACCTTCTCCCAGGAGTGGGGTGGGAATGGAGATTTTACAGTAACCTTCTCCTGCCACACCCACCAAGCCATGCCCACCAAGCCATGCCCACAGCACCGGTAGTAAAAAAAAAATTGAATCCCACCACTGGGGAGGCCTGAGTTCTAATCATGACTTAGCACAGATGTAAACTGGATTAAGGCCAGTCATTTTCTCTTAGCCCCTGGTAAATGGCAAAACTCTTCCAAAAATGTTACCTAAAACTTTGCATGTACTTGTAGTCACTAAGAATCAAGACCAATTCCGGAGCAATACAACAAATATTGAGCACAAATATTTCAAATTGGGGATAAGAAGATGAGACAGAATTAGTAGCTAATAGAAAAGATTCATAAATACTCCAGAAATCAGACTCTTTCAAAGGAGGTATTCATCCCTCCTGTAGAGCCCAGAATGAAAAATAGCAAAATAGCTTTCCTAACTCTGTCTCTACTGGTAAGTGCCAAATTAGATGTTTAGACATTACTGTTCCAAAGAAATGCACCTCTAAGCTAAACCCAGACAGCTTTGGAAGTAGCAGAAGGTGTTAAATATTTCCTCCATCATCATTTTCAGCTTTTATCTACTCCAGCTGCAAATTTTTTGGAAGGGCAATTTCAGAAGATAGTTTTGGGTATTCAGATGATTATTCATTATAGCATATTAAGATTGCATCTTGCTCCATACATTTAATAAATGCATGAATGCACAGTGGGAGATTGTTCCAATTTTGAAAATTGGTGCCATTTGTGCCAATTCTATCCTCTCTTTGGAAATCTAAGGAGAGGTGTTCTAGTTCTAAATCACTATCTAATGTAAGAAAGTAACTGGATAGGAGCAAACAAATTAAATCACAGTATTACAAAGACATTCTTGAATATATCAGTTTTGGCAATAATATAGGCTTTGATTGTATCTCATAGCTACTATTACCCACAACCAATCTCAAAAAATGGGAGGGTCAGGCTAGTTTGAACCTGGATAGGAGACCAATAGAAATCCTAGGATTGTATGAATCTGCTTTGAAAAGAATTTGGAAAATTCAGCTGATCCAGGCTACTGAAATTTTGGCCTGTACCCATATAAGCTCATATGTCTCATTTATTAAAATGATTAACAGTTGGTCTGATTAAAGTTAAAATTAAATAACCTGTCATAATGACCCAGAATAACTAAGAGAGCATATTTTTCTATATGAGCCTTTCCATGCTTTAATATGTTAGGAAGACAGGCACATTTTTGGGAAATACAAGAGAAAGACATGTGGGTGAGTTGCTCCCAACCTACTCTTCATTGTCTTTCAACCCACAAGTAATTATATTTATGTTCTGGAAAGTATTAATACTTTAGATGGCTTTTTATTGAAGCACAATTTAATTTGGTTTAGGGGGAATACTATTTGTTTTGTCTTAGTCATGTGCCCCCAAAAGCGCTTTGCTTTTTCAAAAGGCAACTGTAGCTGAAGAAGCTTCTCAGATGAGAAGTGAAACATCTTCAAGGAAAAGACAAAGTCCAGTTGCCTTTTGAAAAAGCACTTTTCAGACAACCATGACCTGACATCTAAGTCATATATTGTTTTGTTTTGGTTTGGTTTTTTAATTATTGTGATAGAATGAAAAGTTAAACACTGAACTTTCTGCCACTCTTCATGCGGCTGATAACATGGGAATACAAAAGACTTGAGAGAAAAGTTTTCTTTTCTTTTCTTTTCACACACAGAGAGAGGCTCTTGTGAGAGAGGAAGGGAAGTTAAAATACACTAATAAGCTGGCAAGAGGAGAATTGTTGTTGGACCTACAAAAGGAAGAAAACACTACCAGCAGGCAAAGATGGAATTATGCAGTTTCATCATGATAAAGAGAAATAAGTTCCTGGGGACTGAAGATCAATGAAATGTGGTTGTCATTATAGTCACTATGCAAGGTGGATAGTAGTAGTAGTGTTTGATAGGATAGTAGACAGTAGTAGTAGGTAAAGCAGTATAGGATCAATCAATCACAGATAGCCAAAAGGTGAAGATCCAAGAAAATCTGTTAGTTCCAACAGATTGCTTGCTAAATGTTAATTGAAACCTTTGATGAACTCCATGAGGAATTAGCAATACACTTTATTTAATAATACATATTTTGAAGTAGTTTAGGATAAGCACACTGTGATTGTAGCAACAGTGTTACTGTGGGAAGGGAGATAATTTCCAAATGGTACAGCCATTCAGCCCTGGATCAGTTTGCTGGATTCCACTCTTCTGAAGTTAGAAGCAGGAGGGAGAAAGGAAATGTTGCTTTTATAGTTGATCTTTCAGCCATCTATATAGATGGCTGAAAAAGAAGATATTCTTCTGTCTTTGATGTATATAAAAATGAGCTGCTTTACAAGAAAATTTTAAAAAATTAACCAAATAAGATCATTGGGTGCTGGGTTTTGTTTGTACAATCCTGAAGAACTCTCTCACAAGTATATTTGAAAACAGGTTGATTTTTTTTGAAGTTTATTGAATCATCTGTTTTGTCAATCGCCTTGAATGGATTTTTCAAAAACTAATGGCAGTAATTCAAGGGACAAGGAAATAAATGAACGCTGCTCCAATTTCTCTACAACCAATTACTTTTATTTTCATGTGGTGTATAGTAATCAAACTTTGTTTCCATTTGTGCCTTCCTATCATGTGTAGTTAGAAAAAAATCCTACTTAATGTAAAGCAGATGAATGAAAAATGCAAGGTTTCATTAATCCATCAGAAAGTTACTGACCTTCTTTGAATGGATGGATGGATGATTCATTGTTAATTTTCAATTTAATAAAATTCAATGCTGAATCAAGCCCTCCCCCCTTCTCTCTTTTGGAGGGGGAGGGTTAAATATACACCAAATAAATACCAAAATCTATATCTACACTGCTCTAATTTTGTGAGAGAAAAAGACAAAAGTTCACCTATACCATGATTCCAAGTGAACTTCCTTTTAAATGACATAAAATTTTCCTTTCTTTAACCCTAACCCTAATCCCAGCATCAGGAATAGAGAAGTACCAAAAAGAGGCTATTCAATTAAACAAGAGCAACAGTTTTAATGCATAGTAATATTTATTTATTTATTTATTTATTTATTTATTTATTTATTTATTTTGTCAATCGCTTACAAGATAATAAGTATAAAGATAAACATAGTTGTGATTACATGAAATGAATACATATAAGAAAAATAAAAGAAACAATAGGAGAGGGACGGTAGGCACATTAGTGGACTTATGCACGCCCCCTACAGACCTCTTAGGAAAGGGGTGAGGTCAATAGTAGACAGTCTAAGGTTAAAGTTTTTGGGGTTTGGGGAAGAAACCACAAAGTCAGGTAGAGTATTCCAGACATTGACCACTCTGTTGCTGAAGTCGTATTTCCTGCAATCAAGTTTGGTGCGGTTAACCTTGAGTTTGTATCTATTGTGTGCTCTTGTATTGTTATGGTTGAAGCTGAAGTATTCATTGACCGGAAGGACATTGCAATGTATGATTTTATATACTCTACTTAGATCGGACCAAAGGCAGTGTAGTTCTAGGTTTTCTAGGTCTAGAATTTCAAGTCTGGTGGTATAAGGTATTCTGCAAGGAGTAGAGGAGTGTAGAACTCTTCTTGTGAAATATTTCTGGACTTTCTCAACTGTGTTAATATCAGATACGTAATGTGGGTTCCAGACTGATGAGCTGTATTCAAGAATTGGTCTAGTAAATGTTTTGTATGCTCTAGTTAGTAGTGTATATCACCAGAGAAAAAGCTAGGTAGGATTAGGTTAACAACCCTTAATGCCTTTTTGGCTATGTAGTTACAGTGGGCTCTGGAACTTAGATCATTGGAGATGAGTATTCCAAGGTCCTTGACAGAGTTTGGATCATCAACAAGGCCTTGACTATTCAGCTTGCATTTTATTTTCTGATTTTTTTTGCCAATATGTAAGACAGAGCCTTTATTTGTTGAGATTTGAAGGTGCCATTTGTTTGACCATTCTGATACATAGTCAAGGTCTTTTTGAAGGGTAGCAGTATTGTCTGTGGTGTTGAATAACTTTACATCATCAGCGAAGAGAACGCAGTTGCTCTTAATATGATCACAGAGGTCATTTATGTAGAGTATGAAGAGAGTTGGTCCTAGAATATAATAACCATTATCTTTTGTCATCCCACTTCTGTTTCTGCTCCAGATAAAAAATTAATAACTAACCCTTCTACCAACAGCACCCTCCTTAAAATCTCAACACATACAGTACATAATGGTCCACATACAGAGAAGATCTCATCGCTTTCTTGAAATACCAGTTTGGTTACTTGCAGTGAATTGTTTGACAAGATTAATTCCAACATTACTTGCTTGGCTTAGCTTTTCAAAATCAACTGACTAATTCAGAAAGAGAGATATCCACTCACTGGCAAATCTTTTTTACGAACAGCACAAATAATGATGAAATAATGATGGAAAAGAGAAGAGAGGTTTGGTTTAGTTCAGATTTCTTGCCCCCACCCCCCTAAAAAAGGAGGAAAAAAAGATATGTGAAAATCGTACGAATCATGAAAACATATTCTCAGAGCACCCTCTTCTGGTTTATGGGGAAAAGTGAGCTGCGTTTGCTGAATAATGTACCATGGGAGACAAGAAATGTCATCTAGCAAACTTGGCTGCAATCTTTAAAAGCCCATGAACAGCCTGATAATTATCCAAGTATGGAAAATCAAAAATAATAGCAAATTGGCATGCTGAGGGTAAATATTTCCCCAAATTTGGAGATTTCCTTCAGGATGTAATAGAAACCATAGTATAAGTAAATCAACTCTTTGTAATAACTCTGAAAGAGCTACAGTATATTATATCTCTTTATATTTATGTAAGTATGCTGTGGTGTGAAATCTTGAACTAGCTATAACCCTTCTCTCACACACTATTCAGGGGTTTCTTTCTATATTTCAAGGCACTAAGTAATTTTTCCAGTGAGTTTATTTTAGGAGCAAATGGAGGGTAGCTTGCCAAAAGCTATGTGCCATTGCCCAAAATGGATTTCTAACATGGCTAAAATTAATGTCCTTTCATCTAATCAATTTTGCTTCTTCACTAGGGTGAAGTCATCTAAATCTACTAAGTAAATGAAATCTATCCCACAAGCATGGAATTCTAGTGTTAATAAACTTTTTATGCATTTTTCCTACCAGTTTTTAATACAATTTTAGATCTGGAGAGAGATGTTAGGCCATTAGATCCAGCCAAGAATATAAATTAAACCCAGACAGATGGCTCTCAGGCTTTCACATCCAATGTAGAGGAATCCATTAGAAATTAGAACATAGAAGATAGAATCCAACATAGTCCAACCACCTTCTCAAGGCAGGGGACCTTATGCCATCCCGGTCAAATGGTTGTACACTGTATTTTTGAAACCTCCAGTTATGGAACACTCACAATTCTAATTTAATAAAAGATAATTTGGCTTATTCTCAAAAAAATTAAGAATTTCTACTAGGTAGAATCTGATGTTCTTGAACTTTTTTAGATACAAGGTCTCTTTGTGCTTGGCGTTGAAGTGGGGAAGAGAAGAGATAGAAAAGGGAATGCCAGATCTATACTAATCTCTTTTTTATATTGGTTTCTACTTCTGTATGAATTATATGGAAATACTTATGCCAATTACTTACTATAGGTAGTACTTATTAGCAACCCCAATTTAGACCAGTAACTGTCATTAAGTGAAGCAGTCACTAAGTAAAAGTGCAACTGTGCTTATGGTCTTACTTTGCCTTCCTCTTGCTTTGTAGACATGTGAAGATTGTAAATGTAAGTGTTAGTCATACAGTTACATTTTCATCTCTATTGTAACTGTGCACTGTCATTAAACAAGGCAATCACTGAATGAAGACTAAAGACATTTGAATTTTTAAAAAATTCCTATCTGTGTGGCAGGTGGATCTAGGGCTAACATGGGCAGATAGCTCAAAGATGAAGTGGAACCTTTCCTTTGTATTTGTAGGGGAACACTACAAAAAAATTATAGATTTATTACATATCTATTCTTCCTGCTTGACCTTCAATAATCACGTATTTATTCCATGTCCTTGATTTATTTTAGTGCTGCTTACCTATTTCTGGATTTGTTTAATTAGCTTAAACATTGTGCTATTAGCAAGTTTAAAAACATGCTAAATAATTAATAACAGCTTAATTTGCTATCCATGAAGACCAATAGTTATAAACATAAATGATTTCACCAGTATAAATAAATGAAAAACCCTGTCCAATTACAACTGAGATTCAAGCATGTACCGGGCTTTTAATTTCTCTTCTGAAAGTAATATGCTGTTTATTTTATGTGCATTGACTTGCTTATTTCCTGTCCTTTTATCACCACCTCATTTAATGTTGGTGTCTTATTCATTTTGTATCCATGTTGACCACAATGGCTGATAGCAGTGAGCTTGATGCCAATAACATTCACTGGGATTACATCTGTTATATGTCAAGGGTAAAATAAAATGCCCATGTTTTATATGCAGCCAAGGTAAGGGTAACCTCTACCAAACAGCTTACTATTGCTTTATCCTTTTGGTTGGACAATTTACTTGGCTTGTCATTTTTAAAACACCCCAATGTCCTCCCTAAGAAAGAATACTCCCTGAATGTCTCCGTTTGCTAAATAATGCAATGCAGCTGCTCTTATGAGTGACAGGAATGATATAACAGTAACAGATTGACAGAAATAATCATAGTAGCTGTAAAAAACAAAAAGAATGACCTTGTGGTCATTTCTTCACTTACTTCAAAATGATAGTTTAATTTTTTTATAGAAACAAATTAGACAAATTAAAATTAGAAGGTATTTATTTTAGGTTTCTATATTTTATATTTCTATATTGGCCATATACTTTCTCATGCTATTCCCTAAAATCATGGGTGTCAAACTCACCATGTCATGTGATGTTTGCCATGTTTTCCCATTCACAGAGCTAGGGTGGGCATGGCCTGTGCATGACACATCAGACCCATGGGCTGCCAGTTTGTTTGTTTGTTTGTTTGTTTGTTTATTTATTTATTTATTTGGTCTTATATGCTGTCCTATCGCCCTGAGGACTCAGGGCAGCTCACAACATAAAAAACATACAGTAACAAATTTTAAAAAGTTAAAAAATTATTAAACCAATACGACCAAATAAATTATCTAAAACCAGAACAAACATTTAAAACTAACCCAACCCCCTCCCCTTAGTCCAGGCTGGCTTGTTCAAATAGCCAAGTCTTTAGGCCACGGTGGAAGGAGCGGAGGTCAGGGGCCAAATGGAGCTCCAGTGGAAGCTGGTTCCACAAGGTAGGTGCACCCACAGAGAAGGCCCTACCCCTAGGGACCACCAGCCGACATTGTCTGGCCAACGGCACCCCAAGGAGGCCCTGCCTGTGGGAGCGCACCAGGTGATGGGAATTCAATGCTGGCAGGATGCGTTCCCGCAAGTACCCCAGCCCTAAGCCATGTAGGGCTTTATAGGTAAGTACCAGCACCTTGAATCTCACAAGGAGGGCAACTGGCAACCAATGCAGCTCACGCAGGAGGGGTGTAACATGAGAGTATCAGGAGTACGGGAAACTCCCATCACCTCCCCCCCATGGTTAAAGGTGGAACTTCCTGGATCATACGAGATGCCGGCACACACAGCCACTTAGTCTTGGCTACGATGAGCTGGAGTTCCTCAGATCTCCTCCCCATTCTTCAGATCTGCACTCGGCTCTCCATCTCACCACCACAGCATCCGGGCAGTCGGACGCTGGGGCCCCCAGTCAGGATCTTGCAGTGAGCTGTCCTCTGAGCATGGAGATGAAAAGCTGAGTATCATCAGCATACTGATGATATCTTACCCCAAAACCATGGATGATCTCACCCAGCAGCTTCATATAGATGTTGAACAGGAGGGGAGAAAGGACCGACCCCTGCAGCACCCTGCAAGCGAGGGACTGCGGAGCTGACCTCTGTCCACCTGTCAATACTGATTGCAAATGCCCCGAGAGGTAGGAGGAGAACCACTGAAGAACGGTGCCTCCCACCCCCAATCCCTCGAGGCATTGCAACAGGATACCATGGTCGATGTTATCAAAAGCCACTGAGAGATCTAATAGGACTAGGACAGAGGAATAACCCTGTCCCGAGCCCTCCAGAGATCATCCATCAGCGCGACCAATGCCGTCTCCATGCTGTACCCAGGCCTGAAGCCCGATTGGTGTGGATCAAGGTAGGAAGCTTCCTCCTGGGACCTCAGGAGTTGATACACCACCACGCTCTCAACAACCTTCACCACACAGCGAAGGTTGGAGACAGGATGGGGAAAGGACCGTAACAGCAGGTTCTTGAAAGGGGCCTGAGACCAAACTTCCTTCAGACGTGGAAGGCCAACTCACCCAACTAAACATTAAACACCTCAAGTCCGTCGGCATGTAAACATAAACCAGCGGGGGAGACACGGGTCCAATAAACATGTGGTGGAGCTCAACCCAGAGCATGGTCATGTCCACTTCATCTGGAGTCACAGGGTCAAACTCAATCCCAGCAATGGCATCAAAACAACCAGACCTGATGTTACTCCCGCATCCAACTCTAGACAGTCGACAGTCCGTCAGGCCTGGCCTGGACTGCTGCGATCATCTTGTCCAGAGGTGATGATAAATCATCGGACCGTCCGCCCGACTCCCAGCAAAGGGTCCCCCCCTCTCAGATTCAGGGGGGAGCGGCCGAGACCAGGGACCTGCCAACAGGCAGGTTGGCCAGGCGATTCTCTGTGGAACAATGAGGGCGGAGAAGTAAGAAGACTTTGCCAACCCCATCGCCACAAGGTAAGTCCTTGTGAAAGATCTCAACTGAGATCGGTCAGATTTGGAACGACTGGACCTCCAACTGCTCTCTAGGCCCCTCCTCCAGCACTTCATCTCCTGGAGCTCTGCAGAAAACCAAGGAGCTAACCAGGATCTGCAATGGGTCAGGGGCCGCAAAGGGACAACTCGGTCAAGAGCCTTCAAGGCAGCCTGATGCCAGGCATCCACTAAGGCCTCAGCCGAGTTGTGGGTGAGGGAGGTGGGAAATGACCCAAGCGCTGACTGAAACCTCTCAGGGTCCATCAGGTGCCTGGGATGGAACCACCTGGTTGGTTCTGTATCCCAGCAGCATGGAGTGGCATAATGGAAGCCCAGCCGAAGGAGGAAATGATCAGTCCATGACACCCCTGCCTTAGATTATCATGTTTTTCATTTGCATTACATTTTAACATATATAAAAATAATTTAACATATATTGGAAATAATGGTAATCAACTTTTTTATAAGCCACATTAGTAATATGATTAAGAAATAGTATAAAATAAGTTAGATATGTGATAGATGGATGGATAGATAGATATTCTCAAAAAAGGATGAAGAAAGCATGAAGTAAATTATTTTACTTAGTATTGTTCTGGTGGTATCTGATGCCATTTGTACCTGAATCTTTGTAGTTTAGGACTGAACTGTGGGGCCCTTGGTGCCTTCTGACCTTGGTTGTGTTCTTGCAGAGATTTCATTACCAACCTAGGTAACATCATCAGTGCTAGTAGGGAGTGAGTTTTTTTGAGAACCACCAAGACCACTCCCAGCAGCACTGACATGGCAAGCCATTAATATATAAAATAAGAGCAAGCCCTACAGCCTACTAGCAGTGATGTTATTTACTTTGATAATGAAACATCTGAAAGAACACCAGCCAGGTCAGGAATCACCAAGAACCCCAGATAAAGAGAGAGATATGGGTCTTTTACAAGCATAAGAAAAATTAAGATGCCCCCTCTCCAATTTGCAATGGTTCAGTTATATGCAATACAGTACTGTAGAAAAATAAGAGCTGGGAGAACAGTACCCAAATTGTCCATTTTTTGAAGGCAAAAAATGTCATGATATGTCATGATATGTCATGTGACACGATCGAGTCTGACACCCATGACCTATATCAACCTTAGGATTACTTTTATGTTCCAAATTGCCTACATCCTGATTTCCCAATCAGAGATAGAATATGGCTTCCTTCATACTCAGCAGACTTAGTTTTATTATTTTATGGTTCCTTTTATTCCTTTTATTTCCAAGAAGAAAAGCCCAAAACAAAGGGGAAAGAAACTGCTATATAATGCAGAACACAAGCCTGAGGCACGATCTTTATTTCTAAGAATGTTTGTGATTTTTGTGTAATTCCAGAATCATATTTAAAAATAAAATTATCAAGAGCTGAACCCTACTGCTTTGATGATAAGTTTGCTTTCCAACATAGAGAAATTACTATCCTAAACAGAGGTAACAGAGAGGGCTCTGGAAGGCTAAAAGGGAAGCTGATGAAAGGGTGATAATTGTGAAGACATTCTATAGCATAGAGACCAATTGTGTAACAATTGGCCTCTACACTATAGGTTTAGGTTTAGGTTTATTGGGATTTCTATGCCGCCCTATCTCCTGAAGGACTCAGGGCAGTTCACAACAATAAAAACAGAAATACAAAATTTAAAAAACTATTAAATCAAAGAACCCCAATTGTAAACCTTAAAAGGCAACAAACAGATTAAAACAATTAAAATCCCCTTCAGTCCAGGTTGGCTGATCAAAAAAGCCAAGTCTTCAGGTCACAACGGAAGGATCGAAGGTCAGGAGCCACCCAAAGCTCCACAGGTAGTTGGTTCCAGAGGGCGGGCTCACCCACAGAAAAGGCTCTCCCCCTGGGGGTCACCAGCCGACATTGTCTGGCCGACGGCACCCTGAGGAGACCCTGTCTGTGGGAGCGCACAGGGCGATGGGAAATTGTTGCTGGCAGCAGGTGCTCCCACAAATACCCTGGACCTAAGCCATGAAGGGCGTTATAGATGATTACTAGCACCTTGAATCTCACTCAGAGGGCAACCGGCAGCCAGTGCAGCTCATGCAGGAGGGGTGTAACATGGGAGTATTGGGACACTCCCATCACAACCTGCGCGGCTGCATTTTGCACCAGTTGAAGTCTCCGAGTGGTCCTCAAGGGCAGCCCCATATAGAGAGCATTGCAGTAGTCTACATGGGAGGTAACAAGCACATGAGTAACCATACGCAAGGCATCTTGGTCCAGATAGGGATGCAACTGGCCCACAAGGTGAACTTGTGCAAATGCCCCCCTGGCCGCAGCTCCTACATGATCTTCCAAATTGAGCTGTGCATCCAGGAGGATGCCTAAATTGCTCACCCTTTCCACAGGGGGTAACACCTCTCCCCCCATGACCAAAGATGGAACATCCTGGACAATCCAAGATGCCAGTACGTATAGCCACTCGGTCTTGGCTACATTGAGCCGAAGCCTGTTCCTTCCCATCCAGACCTGTACCGCTTCCAGGCACCAGGACATCACGTCGAGGGCATCACTGGGTTGGTTTGGGGTGGAGATAAAAAGCTGGGTATCATCATAATCCAGGAAATGTTGGTTCTATGGAACATTTGAGAGTTTCTATAAGAGCATCTCTAATTCTCTTAAAGTCTACTGTTAGATATAAAAACAACTAAAGTATCTTTACATATTAGCAACCAAATATTGTAGGCTAGGTCTTAGATTCAAAGCTTTGATACATTTATGTCCAGGAGATAGATCAGTTAGGTCTCTCCTGATCATTACCCTCATCCCAAGTAATGGATTAAGTCAAATGCTTTACATAATACAGAGAGTAGGTGTGAATTATAGTAGGGAATGGGCAGATTTCCCACCATGTCTTCTCTCTTCTCAAGTAGGAGATTTAAAGAGTGGTGAGCTTGTTAACTTGATGACATTTTTAAAGCTATTATCCAAAATATTTGAAATATACATTGGACTTGTTTTTCATGTAAGTGCATCAAACTATGACATCCTGTAGAAACGTTGTGTGTGTGTGTGTGTGTGTGTGTGTGTGTAACATACATATATACACTCTTACAGTTACCTACTGAGTGATCCCTGCATGACAACACATGATTGTAGAAACACGCATTATATATGCTGATTAATTCAGGTTCTTCCAAGACAGAATTTCTAAATACATATTTTAAAAACTCATGTATGGTAAAATCACACTTGTGAAAAAATTTGGGTTGATAAACCTGCTTAGATACCTCAAAGATGACAAACATAGAAGTTGTAATTAAAGGAAATCAGTAATGTTAAGTTTGCATGAAGAGTCAGACGAAGAGTAATATAAGTAATATAAGTCAAGCTGATCTTAAGGACCTGGACCAATTCTTGCTGGAAAGAAAACCATCCAAGGTGGTTTGTTTTTGTCAGACATATTTTTCTTTTCTGCATGGACTTACATGAGAGATATCATAGATTTCATGAAGCAATAAAATTAAGCAAACCCCTGTTGCTATGTTTTCAGCCTGTATAACCTTTGTGAATTAAACACAGCAACTATCAAAAGGATTTTGACACCAGCCAAGGATTAATGACCAAGTGGAAATATGATGGCTAAAGGCAAATCTGAGCGATCATTAAGTCAATTCCCAAGGAAATGTACTATGCCAAGGTTATTGCTATCATAGAGCTTCTTTAAACTGGCACAGAAAGAAAGAATAGTTTAAAGAAACAATCATTAGAAAATAGATTTTCACCTATCTATGTTAGCAAAAAAAATAAACAAAGAGATGGCATTTAGCAGAAACTACTTGAATTCTATTTTTGTGATGAAAGTAACTGAAAATCATGGATAGTTAGTTTAGAGTATTATAGATCAGGGGTTCCCAATCTTGGCATCTTTAAGACACATGGATTTTAACTCCCAGAATTTTGCAGCTAGCCATTATCATATTCCAGCATGAGCATAAATAAAAATTAAATGCAGTTTGGGATATTTCCAATGACTTTCTCTGAATTTTCTCAGATGAAATAAAAGACTGGACCATAGTATCCATCTACATCTTCTCATGCCAAATGCTGGTTGCACCAAGAGTCTTTCCATTCAGAAAATAAAGTGAAATTTTTGCCATTGTACTTGAACAATATTTTGGGATAAAACTGTAATGAAAACAGAATATATCTATCTCATCTGTTTCCATTGAGAGAGAACAGCTATGAGGTAGATTCAAGCTATGAATGTAAGATGTCAAAGCCATAGGGTAAAATACTGAGATCAGAAACATCTGGTGAGGATTGCCAAATTCTAATGACAGAAATCTTCAAGGCTAGATAAAGTACCTATCTACCTATCTCAATATGAACTTATTCAGTCATCATGATCCTTATTCTAGCCATACTTTTACTGGACCAATTTAAAGTTTTCTAATATTTCGGGCAATAAGGTTGGCCTCATAATGTTATATAATGAGGGTGATTTTTTTCTAATTGTCTGCATGACTACCTTCCCATTGGAGTATCTTCTGTATATTTCTCAGATATAATAAACCCTGCTCTGTTTAGTTGGACTTCTAAGTACAGATAGTACTGTGCAGTCCTTGATCCATTACCCTGCATCACATGCAACTCTGGAAGCTTGAAAAGGTCATTTATTCCCTTCCAATATTTATGATAAGTGGGACAACCAAGCATGTAATAAGAACACTAGCCCAAGAGATATGGTCTCCCTTTTTTCTTATGACAGGAAAAATAATCAGTACAGCTTGGCTTTAATTATTATGACATGAGGACTGCAAAAGCATTGTTCATTTAACATGGTAAAGTTGGCTGTTTTCAGGTAGATGTAGAAATTAAATATATTCCCTATTGCACCAGAAATTCAGCCTTAGTTTTATTATATTATGGAAGATAAATTATTATGGTTGGTCGCTCAGTCAGCCAGATGTTTAGATTGGCTTTGGCATTTTTATCCAAGGATCTGAGGTAGTCAGTTATTGTTGCTTGATGTTGTTAAAGGTATTGCAGCAGGATGTAAACTATTCCAAGTAAAGCTGTCTTTTTCAATTGACTGATGGTGATTGTGTCAATACTGATGGCATTCAAGTGGTGTTCCAGATGTTTTAAGATTGCACCCAAGGTACCTATTAATTATTTTCACTATCTTTGCTTTCTTTTGCAACTGATACTCTATTTCTCTTTGAAGGTATTGGAAGAAAAGAATCCAGGTCCAGTTCCAAGCCAGAAATAAAATGGAAGCTGATTGGAAAAAAGTTGGTTTATTGATGAACAGAACCATCAACAGCATGTGATTCCAGGACAGCTGACAAAATGGAGTTTAGAGTGGGTAGGTTTTTATACCTTCTGGATTCCTATGGAGTCATGTATTGGGCATGGCTGGCTGTACAGGCAAAAGGGGAAATGCAAATTGTGTTGCTTATCTGAAGTTTCTGCCTAACCCAGTCTTTCTGAATGGATTACCAAATCTGCATTTCTATAAACTGGCCTCCTCAGTTTCTGCTTAGGGCAGAGAAACTGGGGGTGGTTTCTGCCTCTCTTAAGATTTTCTTCCATTTCTCCTTTAGGTAAAATATTCACTTCTGCCTTTTTAATATTCCCCAAAATATTCATTCTTCTGGGGGGAGGGGGGGTTCCCACAGAAGTCTTTGTACTTTGTGATTTTCTCCAGTTCTTTCTTTTCTAGACTTCTATTGCAAGGTCTACAATCCAGACATTTTGCTCCTCTAATTGACAATTGTTATGTTTATAGTGTTATGTGGCAGGTTCCAGTCTGTTTGAATTCTGAATTCCCAGAGCACTTTAGCTTCTTTATTTTTTTTTTGTCTATTTTATTGTTATTCTGGTTTTTTATCACATAGTCATTCAAACATTATTACTATTATCATGTTCCCTTTCTGTTATGCTTCCAAAGTAGCTAAGGCTAGTTTCAGTCCCTTTTGGATTAGATCTCTGGCAACAGTAGTCTATTCCCACAGTCCTCTATATTGGATTAATATAATATGCTTTACCTGTGACTACCCTTAAAGCCTCTTCAAAAACTATAATTGATGCAAAATGTAAGACCCTACATGCTGACAAGTGAGATATGATTTACACCTTTATTGTAGATGCTGCCCTATGATATTCAGTATCATATTTGATATCAATGTGGTTCAGTGGTTATTATCTTTCATTAGATCTTGTGAATGACTTACATTTTTATACCTTGGTGAGATATCAACAGTAAAAACTAAATAAAAAATTGTGAGTGTAAATTCCCAAAACACTAATTTGTGTGTGTGTGTGTGTGTGTGTGTATTACATTTTGACAATGGATAAAATACTTTATTTCACAATATGATAAAAGCAGCAGTTTTTCATTATAGTTGTCAGAAAGAAATTCATGAATAATGTCTTACATCTGCTTGAATTTCTTATTTAATTGTGGCCTCTCTTTTCACTCAGTGTAATCAGGAGCTTATTATTTTTATTAGCATTATTAAATAAAGTGATCTGAACTCATTCCTTGCAATTGATTGAGGAATCTTAAATAACAAATGTGACCATTAATGGCTGATCAGGATGGTAATACAGCTCTCATATTTCTTACTGCTTCATCAAAATTATTATTGCAATAAAGCCACATGGTTTTTTAAGTTGTTTCTATTCATCTAACAAAAGCAAATAACTCTCTGTATATTTTACATTATTAATCCACTGTGGACAAAATGTTTGGATGAGATACCAGTGTGCAGGTTCTTCAGATCAAGTTGCTGTAAAAACAGATGGCGCATGAATGCAATGCCTCATTCTTAAGGTCCTGTAATGTGAGCAAACAGTGGACACTTTATATTGTGCTAATTAATGGCAGTTTTAATCTAAAGCTGTGAATTTCAACTTAAGTTTTTGTTAAATGTACTCAACACAATGTTTCAAAAAAAATTAAAGGAAAAGAATTGGTCTGAATTCCAGTTATACACAGTAGCAGTCAATTAGAACCTTTGCATTTTAAGAAAAGTATAAATCATTTTGGACACTTTATGGTTGAACATGTTGTGTGAGTCTGTCTATTTCTGAATAGCCAAAAATGTACAGTAAAACATAACAAAGAATGTCAGAAAAGAGTTTACTTAAACAGTAAATACTGAACCCTTGGTGATTAAATCCCATTGAATATTAAAGGCAAAATTTCCCATTGACTTTTCCCAAAACAGTAACATGCAGGTTTTTGTAGAGTTTTTCTGGATTTGTATCACTTTTTTAGCTCTTAAAGGTGGCTGAATATGATATTTTTTCTACTGAATTATTGAGTTACTCTGCTTTGTCATTTATTATAGTCATATCTTTAAATATTCTAATTTCATTAAATATTGGTTTGTTTTATTATTTTAAGCTGCCATGAGTTGCAAGATTTGGTGGGATGTAAATTAAATAAATATCAAGATCATATACAATATTTGATGCTAGGATCTGGCAAATCTAATTTGTATGCAGTGGTATTTATGCTTGACAGAATTTAGAAGCTTATATGCAATGGCAAGAAATATTTTCCTGCATTTGATAGCTGTGATATTTTGTGTGATATTTAACTGTTAGCAGCTTTTAGGAATTCATATCTGATAATTGTCAAACATTTCCCCACCCCAAAAAGGATATTATTGGTATTCTAGATAAAAATTTGTAATTTAAAACCTGAGCTATATTACAAAATGGACACTAAATTCAAATGACAAATCTGATATAATGCCAAATTTGAATCTGTGCTACTGAAGTCCAAATTTTATGCATGTATATATAAAAAATGGGAACCATAAAATAGGATAAAGAAATTATATACTCATTTCGTTTTCTTGTTAACAGGGTTCTCTCTTCACAACAATAAATTCTGCTGGGAGCAGATAAGCTACTAACAACCATGTAGTAATTTTGCATTGTGAGAGCCAAAATGCATGTTATTTGCTATGTTCACTATTTTAATCTTGTTACTGAATTAGAAGTATAAACCACTCAAGGTCAGACATCATTGGACAGTACAGACTAAGTAAAGGACTTAAATAATCAAACATTAAATGTATTGGTACCAAAATTAGTTTTAAAATTAATACAAGATACGGAAGGAACAGTTTTCATTGGCACCATAGAATCTAATAGTTATTGTTTCTTTATTTATTTACTTGCTTACTTACTAGTTTTATACCATTCAGTCCAGTAAGATTCCAAGTTACTTGCCGAAAATAATATGAAACAAAATGAAATAAAATGAAATAAACATAATAAACATTAGCAAAATGAAATGGAATATCATAAGGAACAGCTACAACATGGTATGAGCTGTGGTGATGCAGTGGTTAGACTGCAGTACTGCAGGCTACTTCTGCTGACAGCTGGCTGCCTGCAATTTGGCAGTTTGAATCTCACCAGGTTGACTCAGGCTTCCATCCTTCCGAGGTGGGTAAAATGAGGACCAGTTGAAGTTTCGGGTGGTTTTAAAAAGTAGGCTGAGAGAGTACTTTACAATAGTCTGAATGGGAGATGGCCAAGGCATGAATGACCACAAGCTTAGTGTTCCTATTCAGGCCCTAATGGGCCACTTGTTTAAGTCCTACTGTAGCATGTACTAACTCGATACCCGTTCTTCACTACAAAACTATGTGGTCGGGCTTAGTTTTTGGGTAGGAAAATAAGAGGGGAAATCTGCTTCTGCCTACCAGCATCCACTGGTATTCATCTGGCTAACATCTTGTCAGTGTGTGAGAGAGTTGAGGGCTGTTTAGAAATTGAAACAGTATTTGCTGTGTGAGCAAGGAGACAGCAAGGAGCCTGGGTGTGGCTTAGCTCAATTGTTCTGTACTAAAGCTGCTTGGTGCTATGAAAGTAAAACTGAAACTCCTCTTCTCTGCTTGTGTTTTGCATTTGGAACAGATTTCTTTTCAGGTGGGGAGGGGGAGTAGAACTCCTTAGCATCAGAGCGTGTTAGTAATAATATACAAAATACTAATGCTCTAATGGTCATTTCAAAAAATCCTTTCTTAGTGAGCACCTAGAAGCCAAGAGGAATATACGTGCCAAATTTCAAGTTTGTAGGCTTTAAGGTTCTGGTGATCTTGTGATGATGTGTGAGTGGTATTTTGCTTTTATTTATATATAGATGAATCTAAGTGTCCCTACAAACTACATGCCAGTATGGTTCTACTCAGAACCAAAAATAAACAATGTTTGATATTATGAGATTTATGAACGTATAGTCATTCTGACTTGCTACACTTAACCATTCAATTCTTTCTGGACAATAATGATCCTGAATTATGATCTCTACCACATTTCTTTTCCAATCCAGAATCAAGATATATAAATGATTATCATCTATATCCTAATAAAACCTAACACTATGTCAGCGGGTTCATATTAGGTGTTAAATAGAGGAGATAGTATCAAATTCTGTGGCACCTCACTTCTGAGATGCCTAGGAAGCAATCTCTTTCCCACAGGAACTGATTGGAATCTGTCTTTTGGAAAAGAGGAGAACCACTATAAACAGTGCCTCTTCTCACAATCCATGGAGTAGTATACCATTATCAATGGTATCAAAACCTGCTGAGACATCAAGTAAGATGTGGGAGAATTAAATTCCCATCACAGATCAGTCATTAAAATGCCAAGTACGTCTAGTACTTATCATTATTGGTATTGACACAGACTTTATTCTAATAATAAAAAATGGGTAAGATCTAAGATCTGGCTCTCGAGTCACAAGACCTGAGAGTAATGTCTGTAAATCCATTTTCATATTAGATTGCATTAGTATTAGGGAAAAGATAACAAGCCCACCCATGTTCAAGACTTATCTCACTTCATGTAATTGTTACTCGTTGCTTTTTCCCACAACGTGAATAGAATTAGTCCATGACCTATGATGACTCAGAAGGTTAGGGTACTGTCCTATTGCTCAACTGAAAAGAATGGAATGATTTGCTCTTTATGTTCTCTGCATTTTGAAGCCTAGAGAATGAAAATGGTCATGGATCAGCTTCTATTTGGCAAGAGATTGGTGTTTAGGAAATAATAGCAGCAATAGCAGCTGAAGGCATTCTCTCATATGCCTCCATAATACATCAATACTAGGTTATCAGCTTTGAGCTATAAAAATATGGTGATAAGATTGCTGCAAAGAGAGTTTTCCACAATTCTTTGCTACTATCTTGTAGTTGTCCTAGTCATTATGCCCAGTGGTGGGATTCAATTTTTTTTACTACTGGTTCTGTGGGTGTGGCTTGGTGGGCATGGCATGGGAAGGATAATGTAAAATCTCCAGTCAGAGGTGGTATTTGCTGGTTTTCTGAACTACTCAAAATTTCCGCTACCGATTCTCCAGAACTGGTCAGAACTTGCTCAATACCACCTCTGATTATGCCCTGAATTTTATCATCATACTCATTTGCAGCCATCCTCTTCTGCCTACTATTCCACACTCCTCCATCTAATGCCTAGATTCTTCTATGGAGGCATGCTGGTCCATCAGAAGACCAAAATCAGGCTTAGATAGATGATAGATAGATGACAGACAGACAGACAAACTGATTGACTACAGGTGTCTGCAGACCAAACTACAAAATAACCACTAGCATTGCATTGACTGTATTTATACCTCTACTTACAAGCTGCTTACCACTGCATTTTAGAGTGTTCTTGCCAATATACATTAGGAAAAAGTAAGATGCAGACTTCAGGTTCTAATCCTTACTATTATTGGCATGATACATTAAAAATAAAGATGCTTGAATGCATGGGCAATGTCATAATTAATTGAAAGTACTAGAGGTGATAGGGATAACATGTAAACACTGACAAGATCCAATTGTTTCTACACAAAACTGATAGATTTCATTTATGCCATCTGTTTTCTACCTTATGGCTACTATAATCTACATTTTACACTGGTGTTATTTCTACCAGCTACACAGAAAACAGAGAACATTTTTTGTTCATTATTCTAACTAATATTCAAAGCTATGGGTAAAGACAAGATTGTGAATAAATGTAAGATTTGTGTTTAGTATTTTTACACTTTAAAATTTTTAAAATTTCTTTCATGCGTAGTGTCAGAGTTCCAGAAGTTCCTTCCAGAACTGCCAGTGGAGAGGACGACCCAAGTAAAATGTAAAAAAATGGCTTCCAAGGCTGACACATAGTTCCCTAGTCCCACAAACAGTAAGTAAGAGAATACTGTATCACTTACCACCTCATTACTCTCACAGAACAATTTTCACTTCAGTAAGATTCTTCCTATGAATTATATGTACTGTAAAGAAGCAAGCAATCCCAAAATCTTTTTTATTAAAGTCCACTAATAAAACATACCACCAAATGTATCTAGTTGAATCTGTGATTCTGTAAATTTCAGAGAAAGCATCAGAAAACAATTTCAGAAGGAAAAAAGGAGTAAAAAACATATTTTGAATACTGTATTTCTAAATTTTCAGATTGCTCTTTATGAAAGTTGGAAAACGCAAGTTAATCTTAAGAATTAGTAGAAAGATGAGTCATCAACGTCCTTCTTTTCAACTAGAACTTTCTTATGTAAGGAGGTAGGCACTTCAGCATTTTGTTTTGGAACAACTATAGTCAATTACTAAAGTTAGCCCATCACTAAGGACAGATAGATATAAATATGATTATAGATGAAATCTTTAATCATCATTATTTTAAAAATAGCACCAGATGAACAATAGCTAAGTCCTAGAGTATGACAATGGGCTAATCATTCTCACAGCTAGGGAAGTCTAAATTGTTTATCTATTTATCTTTTATGGCCTAAATACTTAATATATATGGAATAGCCATATTAATTTTTGTTCACATTTTCTTCCTATGGAATTTTTGTATATGACCTACTTTA
Source organism: Naja naja (assembly GCA_009733165.1). NCBI lineage: Eukaryota > Metazoa > Chordata > Lepidosauria > Squamata > Elapidae > Naja > Naja naja. The sequence continues at coordinate 323,513,065 of CM019148.1, read as the reverse complement.
AAATACTGTTAACTTAAATTTCCTGAGAATTTTTGATGGAAATTCTTCTGATGTCATAAATCCTCTTCTATTCCCCCATATAGATTTTGTATAAGTGAAATATAATGGCAATTAAATGGAAATTATGGCCTATGGATCACCATCAATATTTTTTTAGGGGAAAATGCCACTTCCCCAAGTTTTTTTGAAAGTTGTAATTATGGTTTTAGGAACAAATGAAGGCTGTGAGTGATAGATGATATCATAGCTTCTGATCTGAAACAGGTCTCAATCTTTGTTCAATAAACTATTTCACTGTTCCCTTTTTAGGCCAATGTTTGATGATAGCCTATCAGGCCAGATTTTCACCAGGTACTCCTCAGATCTATGTTCTGGATCCAAACGATTATACACTGGAATCCAGATAGAGACTGATTGTCCTTCTGCAATACAGTACCTGGCATGACTCCCCAGGATCCCATTTTCTCAGCTACTTTGACATTCTGCAAGCATCAACTTGCTCAAGTTGTTCTAAATGAACTGTGCCACCCAATCACTATGCAGAAGCATATGTCCAAAATGGACTAGTAGGGACCAGTGCAAGTCAGAGGATAGATTACATAGGCAGGCAGGCAGGCAGGCAGGCAAGCAGAATCTTTGAGGGAGATGGGCAGTTCAGAAATGTGAAAAATAAATACAAAAATAAATTTAAAAGACCATACTAGAGGGATGAAATTATAGTTATCTAAAAGTGCAGACCTCCATATTATCCTTCCTTTTTCCAAGGTAAATGTCACACGGAAGAGCCTTAAAATATTTTGAAAGAGGTAGCTATCCCCATCAGATTTATGAAGAATGAAAAAGAATGGAAGGCCTTGTAGCACACCTCTGTGGAAGATAAAGGAGAGGGTGTTATTGTGGCAGCTCAAAGGCCTATTCTTATTCACAGCCATGTATGTTCTCACTGATCCCACTTCAAAGAATTTAATGATAACACCTGTAAAAGCTAAACCTACTTTTTTCTTTGTACTTGAAAGGGACATCTAAGTTATCTAAGTAAATGTAGAGAGACTGCATTTGCACAACTGAAAGATAAAGTTTAGAGTCTAAATACACAATGCATCATCAGCCATAACTTTTTTGGAAAAAGAAAAAAGAAACCTCAGGAAGACATAAAGGACAGAGCAGGAAGTACGTTTTTCCAAATGAAAGATCCTATATACATTTTAATATGCATTTAATTTTCTCTCTAATTGGGTCACATCAGTAAAAAAATATGCCTGAAAATGTATGGCTTCACAGTGAGTTTTCACAGGAAGGAATGCCTAATAAATCATTAGTCAAAAGCAATGCTTTCGGCATTTTTTGCTTCTTAATCCTGTCATTACACAATATTACAAATAGCTTGCTTAGGGTTTGGAGAAATTATAGGCACAAAACAGGCTGCAGAATGAGATGCAGTATCTGTAACCTATTCTCAATTGAAATGTGCATGTGTGAAAGAGAGAGAATGTGAAGGAGATAACAGAGTAACAATAAAAATGAGGCTGAATTAAAGCTTGAGAGTATATAATACTGTTATTTTTAGATACTCACTGTAAACCAATTATAGAGACAAGGCTGGCTAGTCACTATGGAGCTGAAGAAGTTATCCCCAAGAGTTGTGCTGAGACAAAAGAATAACTTAAAATCCTTTCAAAACAAAACAAAGCAAAAACTATTATACGCTAATTAAAAAGTTACAAGCAACCATTCCTACAAGAGAAATTTTATTCCGATGATAGTGTTTAGAAATTTAAGGAGTATGAAATACTCCAAAATAAGTTGTTCATTTAAAAAAAATGGGTCAGGTCTTACTTTATAGAAGTGGACACTTCAGTTTTAAAAATGTTTGACTTACTCATGGAGTAAAATATAATACTTGCTAAGACCATATCTATGTCAAGATGCTAACTGGTTTCATCTATCGTCCCTTCTAATATTTAAGGAAATCAATATGAGTTTCATTCCTATCAAAGAGATTCTGAAATATTTGCAAATCTGGCAGTGGCAAAACATTTGATTCAGCAATCTTCCCAAGATATTCATTCCTGATGAGCATCTTCTACTTATTAAAGAAAAATTGTGAGTTTGTTTATCAGAATGAATGCTTGCTATTTCCTTGGAAGAAAACCTGATTCTCTCTCCTGAGAAAAAGATCAGAGCTAAAATCCATTTCTATGATGGAGGAAAAAGAACTGAAATCTGGAGCAGAAAGAGGGGATGAGGAAAAATTAAATGGGGTAGACAAAGAGAGGAATTAGCAGGAAACTTGAATGCACTTTGAAAAGTTCAATTATCCATTTGAGAATCAGGTTGAGAAACTGTTTATCCAAGTGTTTGCACCAACCATTCATAAAGTAATGCTATCCAGTGTTCTGACCCAACCGGGTTCCCAGAGAGCAAACACAGACAAACTCAGTAACTCAAACCTTCACAGCTTTAATCTACAAATAAACTTCTTTGTAGATAAAAGATGGCTTGCAGCCAATTAGTCCAACCAGAAAAACCTTGACAGAATTCTTCAAATAAGCCAAAAACTCTACACACAATGCTGAGTCCTTCGAACATTTTTGCCTTCTACAGAGCAAAAGCCCTTTGAAGCCAGGCTTATATTCCCTGGAGGGAGGGGCCATTACTTAGCATTCTTACTCCTGAGTCACCTGTGCTACTCCAGCTGTTCTCTTCTATGAATCATCTTGCACTCACTCGCACTTAGCACAGGTTCCTCGGGAACCTCCTCCTCACTGCTGCCAGCTAACCACAACACTATCCCTCACCACAGGGCCCTTCCCCTGGGTCTGATGGTCTAGATGTGGCTGAGTTGGGAATTGAATGTGAAAAGCTTTCACCAAATCTGGAGCATGGATGGAAGTCACATCCTTCCATGTAAATGCCTCTGGTCCATACCCTTTCCATTCAATCAGGTATTGAAATCACCCTTTCAACCACCAAGAGTCTCGAATACTGGCGACTTCGTACTCCGACGAACTGTCTCCATCATGTGGTGCTGTCAGGAAGGGTCAGGTTGGTGGAGCAGACAGCTGGCTGTTCGGGAATCAGAAGGGAGCAATGGAACACTGGATGAACCCATAGCAATCTAGGCAACTTCAGATGATACCGTGTTTCCCCAAAAATAAGACACTGTCTTATATTTTTTTGGCTCCCAAAAACACACTAGGTCTTATTTTCAGGGTAGGTCTTATATATTTATGGTGCCAAATAGTGGGTGTGAGTTGTAGGGGGTGTTTTGCAGGTGCATGGTTGCTCCCTGAAAAGTCTTCCTGGAACTGGAGATTTACACTAGGTCTTATTTTCGGGGTAGGTCTTATATTAGGGCAGGTTTAGAAAATAGTGTTAGGTCTTACTTTCAGGGTAGGTCTTATTTTCGGGGAAACACGGTAGGCGATTGGGTTGATCACCTCCTCTATAGGGAATAGACCAAGGTACCAATGGTCAAGCTTCCTCACTGGCCAAACTAACGGAAGATGCCGAGTAGACAGCCACTCCCGATCCCCCACAGCCACTCAGACCTTCACAGCTTTAATCTACAAATAAACTTCTTTGTAGATAAAAGATGGCTTGCAGCCAATTAGTCCAACAGAAAAACCTTGACAGAATTCTTCAAATAAGCTGAAGTCTCTACACACAATGCTGAGTCCTTCGAACATTTTTGCCTTCTACAGAGCAAAAACCCTTTGAAACCAGGCTTATATTCCCTGGAGGGAGGGGCCATTACTTAGCATTCTTACTCCCAAGTGTCCTGTGCTGCTCCAGCTGTTCTCTTCTATGAATCATCCTGAGCTCACATGCACTTAGCACAGGCTCCTCAGGAATCTCCTCCTCACTGCTGCTGGCTAACCACAACATCCAGCTATGTTGGTCTATAATTCCTAGAATTCTTATAATTATCTTAGCTGAGAATTCTTAAGACTTATCTCAATAAGTCTTATTAAGTCTGCTTATTTGTATCCTATGACTATCATTAAGTGTTGTACTTTATGATTGACTAATGTATCTTTTCTTTTTATGTACTGAGAGCACATGCATCAAGACAAATTCCTTGTGTGTCTAATCACACTTGGCCAATAATTCATTCATTCATTCATTCATTCATTCATTCATTCATTCATTCATTCATTCATTGCAGCTGGTGGACACTATAGATCAGGGGTCACTAACCTTTCAGGCCTCAGGGACCACTAAATTCATAATTTTTAATCTCGTGGCGAACATTAATATGAATCCAGCTTGCTGCTCACTGAAGTGCCTGGACTCCCAGTGATGGGATGGGGTCCTTCAGGCACTTAGCTTGGCCATCTGTTTCTGCAACCTTAAACACTCAAAGAGCCATTTGGACCCATTTCCCACAGAAAACAAAACACCAGGATCTCTCATCTCTCTCTTTCTCTCTCATCTCTCCCTGTATTTCTTTTCTGTGTGTGTGTCTCTCTCTCTCATCTTTCTGTCTTCTCTCTCTGTGTATCTCTCTCTCTGTATCTCTCATCTCTCTCTCACATACATTTCTCTCTCTCATCTTTCTTTCTCTCATTTTTCTCTCTCATCTCTCTCTCTCATCTCTCTCTCTCTCTTTCTCTCTCTCATCTCTCTCTCATTCTGATTTTCCGATGCTCTCTGGGTCTTGCAGTGCTGCTTCTTTGGCCTTTGTTGGTGCTGAATGCATCTCGGTCACTCAGGGAGACGCATGACCTGCTCTTCAGCCCAAGACACTCACCTGACCCAGCTGTGGCCAATGCTCTGCATAGTAATGGGCCCCAGGAGGAGGAGGGGATGCGGTCTCCCCCATTGTGAAGCATGCTAAATTTAAGTGTGCTGTGCAAGGTGCTGCAAGAACAGTGAGCAGGCCATGGAGGCAACAAGAGCAGTGGCATCAGCCACACTCAGGCCAGCCAGTGTCTCAAGGTAGAGAGGAAGTCACACATCTCCCAGTCATGCAGCACCAAAAAGGGCCAGAAGAAATGCCCGTGAGACCTAGCAAGAGATGAAGCTTCGCTCCTGCTCTGGAATATGGAGTGAGTCTCCATCCTCTGCCCTTACGTTCTCAGGCCAGGTGAGGAGTGAGTGGGAGGGGAGGGTGAGTGGCAGGGCCAGCCAGTGATGGGTTCAGCTGACAGAAGCCACAAGAGAGGGACAAAAGAGCCATGGTTTGCTGACACCCATTGCTTTGGCCTGCCTGCACTGCCCACCCCCCTTGCTGCAACAGCACCATTACCTCATTCCAGTGAGCAAGGGCTGCACTACTCTTTGCACATTACACTACCTACAAAGTTGCATGTTGCATGTAACTCCCTCTACGACCGAGATTTCCAGCCCCACCACGAGCTGCCTGGCCAGTCCCATATTCCAGAGCTCTAGTCACAGGACTGGCCCATTGGTTATCCTGGAGCAGCTCCTCCACCCGGGTGCACTGCGGACCACCAAATTTTCTCGCACACCACCAGTGGTCTGTGGACCACCGGTTGGTGACCTCTGCTATAGATAGATAGTTTTTACTGTTTGCCTTATTTCATGCTATATATAAAACTGTAAATAAACAAAACAGAAATCCCACTAACTGGCAGTGATTTCTCCCAATCCCCACCCCACCCACATCACAATGGGTGTTAGGCTGTTGAACTCTTCACATGCTAGTGCAGAGGTCTCCAAACTTGGCAACTATTAGACTTGTCGATTTAAACTCCCAGAATTCCCCAGCCACATGGTTGAAGTTGATAAGTCTTAAAGTTGCCAAGTTTGGAGATGCCGGCCCTAGTGTATTAAGACTGGCTGTTGTTGTTTTTTATTTTTATTTTTATTTTGTTATGCAAATTGAAAAGCACACAGCAGAATAATATACATCTTTTGAAATGTGTCCTATGTTCATGCTAAATTTTGGGAAGTGGAGAGTTAACTCTTAGACACATATTTTGAAGAAGTGTGATTTATCCTGAGAACATACAGTACTTAAATATTCTCTTACTGGGTATATTGATGAAACAGGGAAATTCTTTGACATATCGTACATATATATTTGAATATCTTTGATATTTTGACTGGTTAATTTTAAAACTGCTTACATGGAGAAACAGAGCATGTTTGGCTGCTTTCCCTGACAGCAACCTGAAAGACAAAGAAATGCTGTTCTCAAGCTCCCTGGTCCTCTGAGATTTTCTTCAGCAGTTGTTGACTAGAACCGACTCAGCTGTTCTGTGATTACTTCTGACTAATATGTTTTATGACCCAACAAAATGTCCATCCATTTTCATTTAGCTGTGTTATAGATAAATATAAATTAATTTCATTGCTCTGTTTTCTATTTTTTTTATCTCAACCATGGATCATAAAATTTTATTTAATGCAGTAAACAATGCTGTGGGAACAAAGTATATTAAAGGACATAAGATAAGGTCATTAAGTACTATGTATGACTTGACAGGTTATTCATTTAATGATATGAATATCTTCCTGCAATTAAAGGCATTTTCATTAAAAAAATCAACTTCCACAAATTACTTTATACTGTTAAATTTACATTTGCAGAAGGTTAAAAAAAACTTCATCCTAATAGAATTGTGAATATGTTAAATGATGGAATGACAGTTTATGACTTGTGACCAGCCTTTACATAGACACATGAACAGATGTATTTTGAACTAAAAGTGATGTAGTTCTTAAAATGAGCATGGATGCACTGGAAAAGACAGAATTGAGCAAAAGCTTTATCACTGAAAAGTAAAAAAAAATCACATAAACAAAACAGCATGGAAAGTTAGTTCATTAATCCAAATAAAGACAGAGCCAAAGTCAGACTTCATCAATGAGAATTCTATCCAAGTATTTCTCAAAAAAAAACCACCAACCCAAGATAAACAATCATATGGCTTTACACGATAGTTTGTTTGCATAATATAGATATTACTTATTAATATTTGGCTTCATTATAAATACTTTTTGTTAAATTATTAGTAGGTGAAAATCCCAAAACATATATATATATATGGTCAAGAAATACTAATGTATCCCTGAGAATTCCAGATGGGACTAAAGGAATTCTCTAAAGGGCTAGTTCTGATATAAGGTACTAAAAGCCTTTGTCCAATAGATTTCTCACATATTTTCTCTATTGCTGGTCTACTCAGAAATGGTGTAGGGCAGAGGTGATATTCAACAGGTTCTGACCAGTTCTGGAGAACCGGTAGTGGAAATTTTGAATAATATGGAGAACTGGTAAATACCATTTCTGACTGGAGATTTTACAGTATCTTTTCCCTGCCACACCCACCAAGTCACCCCCACCAAGTCACCCCCACAGAACTGGTAGTAAAAAAATTAAGCCCACCACTGGTGTAGGGCAGTGATGGAGAACCTCTTTGGCACCAAGTGTTGAAATGGGAGCTTGTGCGCACACACATGCACTTGCCGGAAACCAGAAGAGCAGCTCCCCAGTGCACATGCACGGGAGTGGCAGAAACCAGAAACTTAGATTCCCGGAACATGTACCAGGTCTTCCAGTTTCTAACTTGCATACACACACGAAGACCAGCGGACCAGCACATGCATATGTGCTGGGGAGCTGCTCTTCTGGTTTCTGGTGCTCCTGTGTGCAGGAAGACCAGTTGGCCAGCACGCAAGAACCCAGAGGAGCAATGGGTGATGGTTGGCGTACCCGGAGAGATGGCTCTGTGTGCCACTTCCATCAGTCATTGCATAGGTTTGCCATCATGGGTGTAGGGGCTTCTGCTTGGGCATGGTGTTAGATGACTTACTTTCTTATTCTGTTATCCATGAACTCCTGCTCTGCTGTCTATCACCCTATCTTATCTGGTGGCACTGGAAGCAGCAAAGCGTGTTTACTTCTCCGCTGTCATTGCATCCACAGATAATTGCCCAGCCACCCTGTTTTGGGTCACTCCCTCCCTCCTTAATCAGAGGGTAGGGGGGGACCATTTGCAGGGATGGGCTGTGGAGTTTTGTCAACATCTGTTGGACAAGATCGCTCAGATCTGGACCAGTCTGGATTCTGACTGGTTAAAGTCTAACTGGGGGGAAGCGTCTGGTCTTGGAAATTTCATCTGGGAAGAGTTTGATCCTGTGACTTTGGATGAAGTGGATGGGATCATGAGGAGGCTGAGTACCACCATGTGTTTATTGGACCCGTGTCCCTCCTGGCTGGTTTATGCCACCCGGGAGGTTACACGAGGCTGGCTCCAGGCAGTGGTTAATGCTTCTTTGAGTGAGGGATGCTTCCCCTCTGCCTTGAAGGAGGCGGTGGTGAGGCCCCTCCTCAAGAAGCCTGCCTTGGTTTCAGGCCCGGGTACAGCACAGAGACTGCATTGGTCGCACTGGTGGATGATCTCTGGCAGGCTCGGGATAGAGGTTATTCCTCTATCCTGGTCCTATTAGACCTCTCAGCGGCTTTTGGTACCATCGACCATGGTATCCTGCTGCGGCACCTCAGGGAGTGGGATGCACTGTTTTACGGTGGTTCTCCTACCTCTCGGGCCATTCGCAGATGGTGCTGGCAGGGGGATCGAGGTTGACTCCGAGGCCCCTCACTTGTGGGGTGCCTCAGGGGTCGGTCCTCTCTCCCCTCCTGTTCAACATCTACATGAAGCCGCTGGATGAGATTATCCGTGGTTTTGGTTTTTTATCTCCACCCCAAACCAACCCAGTGATGCCCTCAACATGATGTCCTGGTGCCTGGAAGCGGTATGGGTCTGGATGGGAAGGAACAGGCTTCGACTCAACCCGGCCAAGACCGAGTGGCTGTACGTACCGGCATCTTGGATTGTCCAGGATGTTCCATCTTTGGCCATGGAGGGTGAGGTGTTACCCCCTGTGGAAAGGGTGCACAATTTAGGCATCCTCCTGGATGCACAGTTCAACTTGGAACATCATGTTGGGGCTGTGACCAGGGGGGCATTTGCACAAGTTCATCTTGTCTGCCAGTTGCGCCCCTACCTGGACCGAGATGCCTTGTGTATGGTTACTCATGCTCTCGTTACCTCTCATGTAGACTACTGCAATGCTCTCTTCATGGGGCTGCCCTTGAAGACCACCCGGAGGCTTCAGCTGGTGCAAAATGCGGCTGTGCAGGTTGTGATTGGAGTGCCCCGATACTCCCATGTTACACCCCTCCTGCGTGAGCTGCATTGGCTACTGGTTGCCCTCCAGGTGAGGTTCAAGGTGCTTGTTATCATCTATAAAGCCCTTCATGGCTTAGGTCCAGGGTATTTGCGGGAGCATCTGCTGCCAGCAACGACGTCTGATCACCCGGTGGGCTCACATAGGCGGGGCCTCCTCAGGGTGCCATCAGCTAGACAATGTCAGCTGGTGGCCCCCAGGGGGAGGGCCTTCTCTGTGGGAGCACCCACCCTTTGGAATCAACTGCCCGTGGAGCTTCAGGTGGCGCCTGACCTCCACTCCTTCCATCATGACCTGAAGACTTGGCTTTTTTGTTCAGCCAACCTGGACTGAAGGGGATTTTAATAGTTTTAATTTGTCTTATGTTGTTTGTGGGTTTTAATTGGTTTTAGATCTAGTGTTGGGGTTTTTAGATTTAATAGTTTCTTAAAGTTTGTATTTTCTGTTTTTATCATTGTAAGCTGCCCTGAGTCCTTCGGGAGATAGGGCGGCATAGAAATCCCAACAAATAAATAAATAAATCTGAATAATCTAGAATCTTCCTGCTTCTCCTTCCCCAAATGTAATGCCTAGATTTGTCTATGAATGATCATGTGAGACCTGCATCCTTTTTTCATTGCTGGTTTGGGAAACATCTACATTTTGCTGAAGGTACTTTTATCAGAACCACAAATGAGAGAAAAATCACATGGCATTCAACATCCCTTTGCTAATTCGGTTAAGGTGAAAAACAATGGGCTATTTACAAGCAACAGCCCTTCATGCAAGCAGAGAAAAGAGTCCAAAGTAATTATGAAAGCTTGAAAAAAAAATCTCTTACCCCTATTATTGACCTCTTCTCTGACAGATGCTGACAATTCTCTGTCATGTTTTTGTCACACCCTCCTCCTTGTAGTGAAGGGTACACTGTATTCATGATCCTAGCTCCCTCTCCATGGGTAGCATCTCCCACCAGAACTATGGTATGTCAGCTTTTCAAATTATCAAATGTCCATTCTTAATCAATTATAAAACAAAAATTTAAAACTTCCTTTTCTGTTTTTTCTTCTTGCTTGTATGAATGCAAGTGAAAAAATTCTGTGTTACTTATGGTAATAAACTCCCCTCATATATTAAAAGATAATAAATTAAACACATGGATGTATTTAATTTAAAAATTCCCAATTAAGAAATTAAAAAAATCAAACCTCCTTCAAACGGAGCTTAACTTCCAATGACTGCATGAAGTTTCTTTGGAAAGAGTTTAAAAGTAGCTTGCCATTATCTTCTTCTGGGATTCCCTGGAGGTTTGTCATCCAACTATTTCAGGCCTGATTCTGCTTAGTTTCCAAGCTCAACAAGGCTGATAAGGCACTAAGACAGAAATACTGGTGTTAGCATAACTTAGGAAAACTTCCATTTCTATTTGTTCTCAACAATTGTGTTTCAGATGCAATGACAAAAGATGAGGAACTTTGATTTGTATTATTTTTTAGAAGTATTTCTATCCTACCTAAAGGAAAAAGGATAGATTTTTCTTTTCATACTTGGCCCTAAGCCCACCCAAACACACAGACACACAAACCACTTGAAGTCATAAGAAAACAACAAAGTTGTATTTTAATCTTCATCATCTTTCCATCCTATAAGATACTGTGAAAGTGCAATTGAGAATACAGACAGGATTTCAACATCTTAAGTTAAATAATAAATTGTGCTGACTGTACAGTGCATCCTAGACTGTTACCAAATTATCTAAAAGAAAAATGTGTGTTGGAGGAAAAATCTAAAGTTTTCTGTACATAGATAAGCTCTCCCTGCTGTTCAAAATATTGGAATGAATAGTTTCAGATATGTTTATAACATCTAACTAACATTGTATTCTGGTTGAAACCCATTCAGCTTCTAAATAATATTCTATCAGCATTCCGGGGCTGACTCTTTTTCCTGTTTTTATTCAGCACCACATTTATTGAGACGGCATCCTATTCACTTAGGAATCATCTTTTATATAATCAGCTTTTCAAAAAAAATAAAAATTAAATCTTTCCAAAATCTCCATTGATATTCAGGGACTGAACTGAGATATGCATCAACTGTAACCATTAGTCTATCTAAAACAGCAGCATGCCCAGCCTTGTGGTTTCAAGATTAGTATATTTTTTGATACTTGGGGATTTCTTACTCTTATATTTTTAGAAGTAATTCTTTCTTTATGGCTTAGCACTTTGTAGTGATATATTTGCAGATTGAGAAACAAACAAAAGATCTCAGGTAGAAATCAATTGCACAATGTTTGGTATTTTTTCATGCTGTTTTTATCCAGAAACATTAGAAAAAATATACTGATGTCATTATTTTATTTTATTTTATTTTTTGCAACCCCATTAAGTAGTTGTATAATGAGGGATAGTGGGGAACACTTCTATGAAATTGGACACATGAAAGGGCCACTACAAATTTGAGCAACTAGTTTTATCTTCGTAATGATGCCAGTGAAATAATTCCTACTTTGTTATCACATCTGTGCTGCTTTCTATAAATATGAGATGTCAGGGTTTCTGCTCATGTTTATGAAATTTAAATATGAACAGAAATGGTTGCTTTCAGATTAAATATACATGAAACATGGGAAGGAAATGTGGTTGAAATCAACATCATAGAAGGAATGGGGCTAGTCCTTCATACAATCACTTCCTTAAGATACAAATGCTTCTACAGTTTCTACAGCCAGAAAATGAATGCAAGATTTTCTTCATAAACTTGGTTTTATTTATTTAAAACATGTGTATTGTTGCCTACTAATTGCTGCACATGGCGACTCAAGGTAGCTTACACGAGATAAAAGCACAATATAAAAGAAATAAAGAAATATAAAAAAATAATAATAACTCACAACTCCACCCCAGCAACAACATTCATACCAGCCATTTAATGGGCTCCATCCTACTCTGGGTTCCCCAGGCCCACTGGCAGAACCATATCTTCAGGGCCTTCTGAAAGAATGTTAGAATAGGGGACCAGTCTAATTTCTGGAAGAATTATGTTCAAAAGGGAGGGAGCCACCATGGAGAAGGCCCTTCTTCTGGGTCCCACCAGATGTATCTCCTTAGTGGATGGGACCTGCAACATTCCTTGCCAACCCACTCTAGCAGGTTGGGTAGTTGTGACTGGCAAGAGACAGTCCCTCAGATAACCTGGTCCCAAGCCATGAAGGGCTTTAAAGGTGACAATCAGCACCTTGAATTGCACCTGGAAGCAAATTGGCAACCAATGCTGTTCCCACAGGACAGGTGATACATGTGCACACTGAGATCTGCACAAAACAATGCAGGCCATTGCATTTTGCACCAATCGGAGCTTGCACATGCTTTTCAGGGGCAGGTGTTTGATGAAATTCATCCCTTATCTTCTGCCAGCAGCAGAATGTCTCTTCATCCATTTCATTCCTCTCTGTTCCTCTGTATACCACAGAGGACAGAAATGTCTAAAGGTGAGGAGAGGTCATATGGGCTCAATCCTATCCAGACCCTCAGTCGCTTTCCTATTCCAAACAATGACTAAGAGCTCAGCTGGATTGCATAGCAGACCTGGAATTATAACCTCCGGTTCCTTCTAGAATCCATCTGTGTCCAGTAGTCACCAATCTAATAGGTCCTGCCCCCCTGTAGGGGGTACAGCTCTTGAAAAACTCATTGCCACCAGACTGTGATCTGATCATGACAGGGGTATCAAAGAACAGTCCACCAATTCCAGGTCACGGAGGCACTGCTTTGACAAGAACACCAAATCAGGTGTGTGACCACTATTCCTATTTGGGCCCTTGATAATCTGGGATAGGCACATGGAAGTCATGGTTTCCATGAAATCCCAGGCTACCTCCAACCCACCCCAGGGATGGTAGATTGAAGTCCCACAGAACTATATGCTGTGGAACACTACTGCCAGCCCTGTGGTAAGGTCCAGGAGCCCAGATAGGGAAGCTGCCATGCAGCAGGGAGGCTGGTACAGCAGCAGAAATCCCACCTGATCCCTTGTTCATGCTGGTCTATCTGTACTTCTCTACCAATGTTTATGCAACATGGAAAGGACTTTGTGTGTTAGAGAATTTTGAACAATTAGGACAAGAGCCTTCTCTGCCATTGTCCTTGTCCTATGGAATATCAGAGATGAGGTTGGCCTTCTAAAGAGTCTGAAGATTTGTATTCTGCCAACTGACAGGGGGGGTCAAAGAGGGGTATACAACCTCATGGTTTCAGGATCACTCCCTCTGTCTTTTAACTTGCCTTTTTATCTCTGTTCTTATTTTATTCCCCACTTTGCTTTAATTCTGTTTTTAATTATGTCTCTCTTATATCATTTTATGGTTTTATCTGTAAACTGCCCAAAGTCACCTGGAAAGTGATGGGGGGGAATCTAAATTGTATAAATAAATAACTAGTTAAAATAAAGGATCTTCTACCCTTTTGAAATAAACTGCCTGTATGGTATTCAAGGAACATTAGCAGCAAATTGTTTCCATTTTGCTAGGGCTACATTATTCCTGACCTTGAACAGTACACAAACGATCAGTAGGAAAATCTGCCCAGTAAGAAAAAAAGAAAAGAAAAGGAATGGAGAATTTCCTCTGGCACACACTACTATGTCACCTACCCCCTACCCCCCCAAAAAAAATCTCCCTTCTTTACCAGAGTCATGCTTCCTAGGAATAAAGTTCAGTTATGCATGAGCATGCTCAAAATCTGCTTTCCTATATTGTACAATCAGACTAACATATCTCTTGTGTTCCGTATCAACTGGTCAGCTCCAATAGTATACATTTGCTATCCCTAGTTTAGTCTGCTCTACAATATTCCAATCAGAGGACATAGTCCTTTCACATGGATAATTTATTGTTACAATAAAGGTACCCCCTCCTCTTCCACCAACACTCACTGTTCAGAAGACAAAGTGAATAAGCTTGGGGAATTTACAGTAATATACCACTGAGTCATTGTACCAAACTGAAAAGTAGGCTCAGCAGACTGCTATAGATGGTAATAAAGAAAGACTGCCTAAGGGAGGAAGCAGAAGTGTTTGATTTGTTGGGGAGGGAAAGGAACATTAGTCTGGAGTGTGACAGCCAAATCTTAGACTGGGTTTGTATTTTGACTAGCTGGGGAGTTTGTCAGACCTGCTATATTCACAAACTCATAAATTTTTAGCTCTTACAGAACACCCAAAGAAATGAAGGTTTATATCACTCTGGGGAGTGTGCCATTTGGTCTGGGCTTTGTGAAAGATTGTGCCGGTTCAGTTTTCAAAAGGATTAGTTGGAACCACCAGCAAAATGAGTTGCTTCTTTGTTAATCATGGGCAATGACCAAGAAAGAGTTTTTATGGCACAAGAGAAATGCAGGCATGTGCAAATTGACCTGCAGTATTATTAATCTCTAGCCTGGAGATTAAGCAGATTGGAATTATTCTATCTTGGATGAAAGTGGAACATCAGATTTTACATTTATGCAAATTCTGTCAATAACAATGCCAGCAGGTTAAGGAAACAATATCACTGCTTAACTTCTGATAGCTGAACACATGCAACTGATGGATGGTAATTTTGTTAATGTCGACACATTCAAGTAGAATTCTAGTAGTTTTAGGACTAACCTGTTATCCTTGGTATTATCTTTGATTTCTTTTACCATAGCCATTCTACTTCTGTTTGCAGGTCTATTAGCTAAAACTAAGAAATAAGAACTAAATGAAAGTCAACCAATAAGCTTTATAACTAAAAGTTCTGGTCCAGATTCCTCCAATTTAGTCTTTACTCTGTTTTATCACACTGGAAAACTCCATTCTAAATTATGAAATAAGACATCAACTTAATTTTATTAAAAGGCAATTAACATGACATTCAGTTAAGAAAAGTAAACACTGCATAGGTATATGCTTATAAAAATAATCTTTATTAATAAAAATAATAATCTGAAAGGAGAATGTATTCTGGATCAAAGTTCCAGAAAGTATCAAGACTTCCATGCTACTGTAGAGAAAATCTTACTCTCAATCCACAAAGGAATCTGAAGCAAAAATTACATTAAGAAAATTATATTATTGATTCTATATGTGCAGAATACCTTTATGAATTAGGGTAAGTGAGATGATGCTATATATAAATTCAGCAGCAACCAGGAATCTTATTATTCAAGTATTCTTCAACTGCAGGTAGAGAACCCGATGGTCATAAATGGTCTTTCAAAATCATTTATAAATTTGTGAATAGAAAAATTCAGTGGAAAATATATCAATTTTCTCCTAAGATAGGGTACATTCTACAAAATCCCAAGACAGGGTTTCCCTTAGTGATAACAGCAGTGCTGCTACTATAAAATGGCTAGTGAGATAAGAGATGTCTTGCTGAAATTTTCTTTTAAGCTCAGCATTCCCAATATGAGCACTGAATATTAAGGGAACAGGCAAGTGACCAGGAAAGATGTTCTTTGTCCCTTTAACTCAGCACCTGATTAAATTTCAAAAGAAAAGGGAACAGGGGAGGGTCCCATCCAGTTCTTGTTCTCCCAATGCAAGTATTGTCAGTCTCTCTTTCACAGTAGAGATCAGAAAGAATTGTGACTTCAAGAGTGCTGTTCCTTCCAGAGCAGGAAAAAAAGGAGGAAAATTCTAGTTACCTGGTGAAATCTATTCTTCTCAAGCAGCCAAAACAAAAATGGTCATGAAGACATAGAACCACATGGCCAGATGAGGGGCCACCTGGAGCCCTTCAGGTCATTGACCTTCTTCAAGTACTTTCTCCATCTTAATTATAATGCTTGCATAGGAGAATGTGTTACATTTTCCTATGGAAAACACAACTTTTCTGGTGGATCACTTTCATCTGGCTTCAATCTGCCTAAATGGCAAGATATACCAAAGCAGAAAATATAATGTTAAGGAGGTGTCCTCTATAAATGGTAAACAGGCCATCACAGTACTGGAATAAGTGCTAAATAAGATGTAAACAGCAATTAAAGTGCATTTCAATACACTTGAGAAAATGGTGAAAACAGAGGGATCGCTTAGAAAAGCTTCATCTAAATATCATTGTATTTATTTTTCATGCTGCATAATGGGAGATAACAATGTCTTTCAGTAAAAATATAGGAGAAATTTTAAAAATGGGGTTAACAGAGCAACAAATGATCTGGAAAATGGGATGTGGGTAACAATTGTAGAAAGTGAACTGGAAGGGAAAGGGGAAGGAGAGTGATGAGTATAATGAGATCAAGCAGCTCAGATCTTCCCCAAGCACAATGTGTGGCAGAAGTTCACAAAGATAAAACATGCCTTGTTCAGTTGGCTTCGGAGAACAGGGTATAGAATGACAGTGAGAAAAGAAACAATAGTAAAAAGCAGTCTGCTGAGGCCATTCACTTACAAATGTGGGGGGAGACACTTTAGACTGATATCTTGTTCTGTCACAGTAACATAGCTCTAATTGCAAAGGAAAATAAAACATTATCACTGCACTGGATTTGGAAGTGGGAGGAAGGGGATTGTGTGTGTGAGAGAGAAAGAGAGCACGCAAGAAAGAACTGATAAAAATAGAAATGTCTGTTTTCAGTAAAGCAGTGTTCATTTGTATTTAATCATCTTTTGAAGTTAACAATAGGATTATCTTACAGGCTTCTTTTTTCTGGATGCTACTTTTAACACCAGCTACATATTGGCACACAAGTAAAATAGCATTAATGTTGAGAGTTGAAAAGCAGTAGGCAGAAAAGGGGATATGTGCAACTTTTTTTATCTCTAACAGAAATACCCTCTTCTGAAGAGATTTTTCTTTTTTCTTTTTTTTTGAAGTCCACTGGCCTTTAACACATAGATTTGTGCAAGGAATGTGTATTTGATTGATTATGTGCCATCAAGTTGGTTCCAACTCTTATTAGGGAAAGATCATCTTTTTCTCCTTCAGGTCTTTCAAAACCATTGCAATTGAGTCTACCCACCTTGCTGCTAGTTGTCTTTTTCTCCTCTTTCCCTTCCATTTTTCTCAGCAAAGGTATATTATTAGAAGTTGATAAATAGTCATAGTTTTTGGCAGAACCTAGAGAACCTTGGCTAACCTTAGAAAGCTAAGCATGATTGAACCTAGTTAGAACTGGGATTAGAGACCACAGAGAAACCCAGAGCTGTACATAGATTGAGTCGTTTAAAACAAATCTGAAAGAAGGAAATAACAGATCACTTCTGTATTGTTGCCAAGACATGGAGATGAAATGTCTATGGAATCACTGAAGCTAAACTCAACTCAAGAGAGTTTTTACCTTTTTATTATTGCTGTTTGATGCATGATGAGGAGGTATAAATGTACAAAATCCTAGAGACTTTGCCATACTGCAATAGCTCCTCTAGATTTCATGTTTCTTTTTTTTTAAAGATGGTGATTATTATTATCAGCTCCCCCCAAGTGTTCCATTCAAACTTTTTAAAGAATAAACCTTGTTTATTTCAAAAGAAAAATAAATCACTTATTTGAGACAGATTCACAAAAACAAAAAAATACAGCTGCCTGACACATAGTTGCCTATATAAAACAATACACTGAATGGGTAACAAAATACATTGCAAGTCAAACATTAAAGGAAGTAAAAGAAGACTTTTTTCAGCAAGCAGATGAATTTCATTTAATATTACTACTTCATCATTATAGGGATCATACTGCAATACAGAAAATATGTAGAAAATATATACTATCTGCGCATTCAATATGTCTTTCTACCATTTTTCATATTTCTCTCTCTCTCTCTTTTATGTCCAAAGGAAGTGATCTCGAAAAAAACGAATGACAATCAAGCTTGTTTCTGAAAAGGAGAGTTAAATATATTTGTTCAATATTTTAGGCAGATATGTTATTCTTCGTTCAATGTTTTGTTTCTTATGTTCTGTTATGGATGTTTGTTGCAAAAGCTGGATTCTCTACCAGAATTTTCTGCTGCCTGCCCTAAGTTATTGCTCCATTGCCTGTCTTCCTGGCATGCCTACACTGTCCTCCAAATCAAGTTGGTAAGCAAAACAGGGTTTGTGTCATGCCTCAGGCTCCAAGACATGAACAGATCAGGTCCCACAGGACACTGTGCCTACAGGCTCTGAAACAAACATTGACGTCTTTTCAGGTCCCTCTTCAGCCAATACTGATTCCTCTTTAGCCAACACAGGTAGCAAGAAGCTGGAAAGACCATTCCAGCTTGAGAATTCTGTGCCCTATTAAAGTAAGTGCCTTGCAAATAAGCAGCAGACACTCATTCTTGGCAGAATATAGAAAGCTTCCTGCACACTTGGCAGGAAAAGGAATTAAGCCAGTGCTGTCCAACCATGTCAATTTTAAGAACTGTGGACTTCCACTCCCAGAATTCCCCAACCAGCCATGGCTGGCTGCAGAATTCTGGGAGTTGAAGTCCACAAGTCTTAATTAAAGTTGCCAAAGTTGGACAATCTTGATTTCAACTATGCAACTCTGGCATCGGATTTTATACTTCACATATTCTTGCTCCTGATTCATATTAATATTTGTAACCTCAGAGTCTTCCTGAACAAGTCTTCAGCTTTCTTTGGCTTCTTACTTCTTGGCATTTTAAAAAGCAATTATGGGGCTGCCTGCTTTTTTTTCCTTCCTTGGTTTTATGTTCTTCTGCTCAACTAAATTTTTTTCCATATCCAGAAAAAAAGAATATATGGGGTCATCTTCCTTTGTGTAAGTGACAAAGGACACCAAATCCAGCTTTCATCTGCATTGTGAAGCATATTTTTAGGAAAACTGTGCTACTCTGTAATTTGATAGGTAATAATGGTGACTATTTTTACACATAGCAATATGGAAATTTATTATGAACTACTTGAGCATGTAGAAAATATAGGTGAGGGTTTTTTTAATCACATGATCAGTCTTTTAAAGGGGAATGTATTAGTAATATTGGCGAAATTCAATTATCCTGATATCTGCTGATAATCTAATTCTGCCAGAGTCCAAAGTTCAATAAAGTGTTGTCCTTTTCTACTGACATTTTCATTTGCAGAGGGTGGAAGAATGAACAAGAATATCTGCTGTCCTGAACCTAATCCTTCCAAGGATTTCAAGCATGGATGAATTGGCTAAAGAAGCAAAGATGACTGGCATCTTGGGAAAAATAATCATGTTATCATTAAATTTATGATATTCTGAGAAAGAATAACTGAGAAAAGTCAGACAAGCATATTCTACTATAGAAGAACAGATGTTAATGAACTTCAAATAAAGGTAGTTTGGATTTAATGGCTTCAGTTCCTTAAGGAAAATGTATTCAGGAAAGATGGGAAATT
This sequence comes from Naja naja, assembly GCA_009733165.1. NCBI lineage: Eukaryota > Metazoa > Chordata > Lepidosauria > Squamata > Elapidae > Naja > Naja naja. The sequence continues at coordinate 323,493,586 of CM019148.1, read as the reverse complement.
CTACAAAATGAGATATTTGAAGACTCAAAAATTCATAATCCTTTAGAAAGAAAATGGGAAGAGCCCAAAAAAGCTAGGAAGAAAAAAAGCAACATGTACAGAAAATGGAGGGAGTAGGGCATAAAAAAATAATCTCCAGAAACTCTAGGAAATCAGTCAGAAAAACTAAGAAAACTATGAGTGGAGATTGTGAAAGGTACCAAAAACTATCCAAGTATATTAGAAATGAAATAAAGGCAACAGGGGATCCATTGCAAGGAGAAATTGATGAATTGGTAATGGTAATATTGAGAAGACATACAGAAACTTCTCAACTATTTTATTTATTTTACTTCTACTTGGATAAGTTAATGGAAATTCTATTTTTTTCTAGGTTAGCCATATAGCTACTTTGGCATACCCATAACTTTAAGTAACCAAACCCTGAGGAAGACTTGTGGAGTACTACAAAACCATTTTGAGGACTAATAAATTCTTCTCACACTATATTTGATCCCAATTACAAAGTGAGACTCTCAAAAATTTGGTAATGACCATCTTTTAATTATTCTGCTTGATGAATACTAAAACTGATTCTTGGCAGCTTTTTAAAAATCTACTTTGTGTTTGGCCAGGGGCTGTCTTCTAAGTTATTTGTTTCAGAGTCAATATGAAAGAATATTAGGTGAGATGACACAACCCGATGACACAGCTCCGACTCAACCCGGCCAAGACTGAGTGGCTTTGCGTGTCGGTGTCTCGACCCAGCCAGGATTGTTTATCCTTGGCCATAGGGCGGGAGGTGTTACCCCCTGTGGATAGGGCATGGAATCTGGGGGTCCTCCTGGATGCACGCTCCGGTTGGAGGAGCAGGTGGGGGCCATCGCCAGGGGGCCTTTGCCCAGCTCGTCTTGTTGTTCGACAACCGCCTTCTGGATCGAGACACCCTCGCACGGTTACTCATGCCCTTGTCACCTCGAGACTCGACTACTGCAACGCTCTCTATCTAGGACTGCCCTTGCATACCATCCGAGATTGCAGTTGGTGCAGAATGCGCGCGTGGTGATGATGAGTTACCCGGTTCTCCCATGTTACCCCTCTCTGCGTGGCCTGCATTGGTTGCCGATTGCACTCGGGTGAGATTCAAGGTTTTAGTTTTAACATTCAAAGTCCTACATGGCATGGGTCCCCAATATCTGAGGCATCTTCTTCCAATAGCTAACTCTGGCCGCCTGTCGGGCTCATAGGCAAGGACTCCTCGGGGTTCCATCGGTCCAATGGGTTGGTACTTCCCCGACGACAGCCTTCTCTGTTGCGGCCCCGACCTCTGGAATCAACTGCCTCTGGAGCTCCGTCTGGCCCCTGATCTCCGTACCTTCCGCCCATGAATTAAAACTTGGTTGTTTGACCAACCGGGCTGTGACCCTCCTTTGGGGAGGGATGGGTTTTAATATATTTTATTGTCTTGTTGTGTCTTATATTTGGGCTTGTTAGTTTAATGTCTTTTTAAATATTTATTGTTCTATGTTTTTAGTTGTAGCAGCCCGAGTCTTCGGAGATGGGGCGGCATACAAGTTCAAATATAAATAAATAAATAAAATATGAAAGAATATTAGAGATGACACAGCAAAATCCAGTCAAATTCAATCCTTTATTTGCTTACACCTAATGGACAGAACTTTGCCAAACTAAAGCTACTTGATATATCCTGAGCGATTCTAGGGCATAGCTGCCCTGAACCTCTTTTTCTAAACCCATCTAGCTTGGGAATGTGCAATCTCCTTATCTGTGCCTTTCTCTGAAAAAGTTCTATGTTGCCAAAACTCCACACACACCCTGTGCACACACACAACTGCCTCTCCAGGTACACATTCCATCACAAAGGTTGAATATTGTAAAAATCCCAGGATTGTCTGACAGGCAAGAATATTTATATTTACTATGTGCAATATTGCAGTATCATGCAACACAAACTTCTAATTTATTATTTACAAATAAATATTAATCACATGTTGGTTTTTATATAATAATCACCTGATACCCTTAGACAAATGGTTTTGTTTCTGCCCAATACGTATTGTAACTTATTTAAGTAATTCAGAAATAATGGACAATGTTTAGCCTTTTATCTGCAGCAAATCTTGTCTGTCTGTCTGTACTATACTAAATAATTTCTCCGTTTGTAGTTCCCTTTTAAAATAAGTGCTTCATTTACATTTGTTACCCAAAAAATATGGGTTCTGAATATGGGTTCTGAAAGCCATCCAAGGCAGGTACATAAAGCATAGAGCTATAGAGCAACAGGTTATAAAATATGTACCCCCTTTCAAATGGATCCTTAGTGAGCAAAATGAGATAAATGAGTGTTTATGCTGTTCAAGGTGACATAATACAAAAAACGGATGGTACACACATCTTAAAACAAGTCTGAGTACACTGGATGGAGTCCACTAAGTAATGCTTCTGAACAATCTCTTATTAACAGCACATTGCACTGCATAGGAAACAGTGTGATCTGAGCTGTGTATTTCGCAACAATGCCAATGCCAGTGCGACATCTAAAAAGCACATTTGCTCATAATCGTATGATTTCTGCCTGAAAATAAAAGACACATGATTCTTTCCTTGTGTTTAATAGAGCATACAAAAATATATTAAAGGAAAGGAAAATAGAAAGCAATTTCCTTATAGCAATAGTGAATGAAGTTCCTGTGATCTTTATTGTAGCCATTGAGAACCACAATTCCATTTCCCTACACATTCCAATTCTGGGCTATTTGATTTTAATTGTCCACTAAAATTACAGTCTTTGATTTTGGTGATTTAGAAGGCATAGGCTGCCTTTCCACCAGAGGAACAGAGCTTAATCTGTTGATTTAATACATATTTCCTCTTCACTTACAGGACCTTTATAAAGATTGTAAATATTTGCAAAGCTCCAGGTGTTCTCATCCATGGATGGTTACAATAAAATCACTGAAAATAACTGCTGTGACCCCAGTTCCCCAATCGGCTCATCACTGACAGGGACCAGCATGAAAATTGTTCGGCTCTGTAAATATAAAGGGTCCATAAGGACATCTAACCAAGGACGGCTTGTGAGATTACTGCTGTACCAATTGATGAAATAATCTATGGGCATATTTTAATATATTTTCCATTGAATTCATCTTTGTTTATATATATACTTGATGTTTTTGAGTAGTGCAATAAAAAAGATGGAAGACAATATGAGCCAAGAGGGAAGGAAGTTGAATAATAAAACTGCAGTTATTAATGATCTGTCCTGCTTGGTGCAATAAGACCCTGACAGCTGTCAGATTTCAGACACATCAGATCTCTTGTGAAATGTAGTGAGAATATCACAGGGTGTTTATAATTCTCAGGCAGATACAAAGGTCCAACCTTGGAAATCTGACAAGCCCAGCAGAGTTATGAATTGTTTAGTAGTATAGCATAGGACTATATTTGACAAAGCAGAGGGGATTTTACTTGGTGCCGTATGTGTCCTTCCTGTTCCCCTAACATTACAGCATTCAACTCTTTGCACAATTGTTGTCCTCAGTTAAAGCTGCCCCCAAATGTTGTACAAAGCATTATGTTAAGTCAATCTGAAAAGCCACTTCAAGTTTAATGTCTGAAAAATATCAAGGAAAGCCAAAAGAGGCTTTTAAGAAAAAAAACTGGACAGCCATTTGTCTGAAATGGTATAGGGTCTCCTACTTGAGCAGAAGGTTGGACTAGAAGCCCTAAAGGTCCCTTCCAATTCTGTTATTCTATGTTCTAAGACTTGTAAACATTGTTAGGATTATCCATCCCACTCAATTATATGGCACATAGAGGTAGTCCTCACCTTACGACTGGTGACTTACTGTCCATTTGAAGTTATAGGAACTTCCACAGAGCTACTTACAACCCAGTTTTGAAATTAAAACAGCTGTCCCTCCACTCCCACTCCCACTCCCTGTCATGTAATGATTACATTTAAGCACCTGGCAATTAGCTTGTATTCATGGCTGTTTGCAGCTTCCCAGAGTCATGGTTTATAATGGGGTTTTTTGCCAGAAATTGGTGTTTACTTTTGGTTTCCAGGAAAGATACCCATTAGATACAACTGTGACATTAGTTTCATAACTGCACTGTTTGCTTAACAACTGTAGTGTTCAGCCACTACAAAATGGTCATAAAATCAGATGCAGTCACATGGTGATCTGCTTAATTAACACAGTGGTGGTATTTGACTGGTTCAGCCCGGTTCTGGCG
>CM019148.1:323435454-323488344 GCA_009733165.1 Naja naja | reverse complement strand
CCTCCAGGTCAAATCCCTTCTCAGTTATTGCTCCTCTTCTCTGGAATGCCATTCTCCCTGATACCATATTGGCCTCATACTCTTAGTTTTTTCCCCCTAAACCATGATGTTCTCGACTGTTTTAATGGGCCTTCGGAGATTGACAAAGTTATTTTCTTTTTGATGTGGATGGTATTTCTCAGGATGTGGGTTATTATTTATATTGTTTTATTATTTTCATATATTTTAGTTTTAATCATATTACCATTTCAGGAGGTCTATAAGCCATTCAGATTCACAGAGGATTAGAGCAGCATATAAGCCCAGTAAAATATTAAATAAAAAATAAATGCCCACTGCAATTATTTCATTTTTCATTTATTTTCAGAATTCAGACTGTTTCCCACAGACTCTTCTGGAAATGTTAAAGAGATCTGTTCTAGATCTTGAAGCAGAAGCATGTTTTGCATTCAGGAATGATAGAACAATACTATATTTTTCTCTGTTAACTTTTTCTTTTCTTTTGCTGTACACTCTAATATACAAATGCTGCACTAGAACCCATAGGTCTATGCACACAGCACTAATATCAGCAAAATTGTTCAAAATGGTATGTAAAAATGGACTAGAAAAACTAATTTTATACAAGAGTTGGTGATGTATTTATGACTTTCATGACAGTACCTTCCAATAAGCAGTGAAGATCAGCCCACATAAAACATTTTCCCCCAGTAGTGAAATGATAACTGGGGGAGCCATTCATAACCAGCTGCCTAAGGTTGTTGTTGTCTCACTCTGTCTAATGGTAAAGCAGAACTGTTCCTTGACTATACTACCCATCAAATAAAATTTCATAGATTCATCACTCTATATTTTGTTAATAAAAGAGAGCAAGAAGCATTGATGTTACAGGAGATCACTTTCCCAAAGAATCTAGTAGATATTATATATGGTTTCTGAAAAGTACAGTTCCAACAAAAAATACATTCTCAGGGACACTTGAGATTTGATTTGCTTTGATGTTTTTTTCCCTACATGACAGCAAAACTAGTATCATGATCTTCAGAATTGGAGCTGAGGGAAGAATCAGTCCTTCAGTTCCCACATAATATAGTTCCAAAAGATAGTTGGGGAGAGAGTGAGTTGGGAGGGCAACTTTATTGCAAATTATAAAACAGAAATAGACAGGGATTCTAATGACACATTTAGTATCCTAACTGATTTGGTCCTTAGCTTAGGAAAAATGAGACCGTTGTGCCTAATAACAAGGAAAAGAACACTTGAGGAAGTAGCTATGCTGCAAAACAAACAAGTTGCTTCCGTCAAAAGAGGGAACTCTTGGGGAAGATGGTGTTACTTTATATGTGAGATGCTCAAAAGAAATCAAAATCTTAAGAGCATGGAAGCCACTACCTGCCTAGGAGAAAGAGCATTAATCTCTTTACTTGTCTTCCCCATGATGTTTGTGGTTTGGCAGCTGGGTTGTAATTCCCAGGCTATAAATGGTCTACTTTTATTGAACATTGCTGGAGGAGCAGAAAATCAACACCTCTGTTTCTGTGTCTGTGTGGGGGAAAAAAGTCATAATAAAATATTCTTACCTTTACCTCTGGGGTTGCTCATGTGCAGCTTGTGCAAACCACAGCATCTTTTAGCAGGGGATTATGTTTTGCCACTTGTATACTGTTAGCTGCACAGCTGGAGCTTAATGATATCATTATAGTTGCTAAGAGGAAAGATTCAAACACTCTTTTGATTTCTGTGTAAGATGTGTGAGTATTGCTCCCTAAAGATGGTACAGCTTGTCAAGAGCTTTCAGTTTCAAGCCATGCTTCTAAGGACTGCATGGAAGAGGATCAGCCAGCTGTCTTTACAGTGAGCATGGTTTTCACTGCTATCTCAGTTCATGTGGACTAATTATCTGGGACTTCAAATTGGTCTTGAGCTTTTGTTCTTCTGGATTGGTACCATTGATACCATTTCACATGATGTTCTGTAAGGGCTTTTTCTGCATGCACTGATAGACTCCAATATGTTTAAAATATTCAGAAATGAAACTGCTTACCTAGATTTCAATCCCTTCCTCCAGATTTCTGTCCAGACTTATTCTTGATTAATGGATTTCCATTCTTGTTTATCTTGCCTATCAAAAAGGAAGGAAGGAAGGAAGGAAGGAAGGAAGGAAGGAAGGAAGGAAGGAAGGAAGGAAGGAAGGAAGGAAGTTCAGGCAGACACAGGTCTTACCATTTTTTCATTTGTGTATCATTTGGAATAGAAGGAAAAGTCCACATTACATTGTTTACATATATTTCCAAAAAAAGCACCTTTTCACTGTATCATCTGTATCATCAGTGGGGCCAGTTTCTGCCCAGTGCATAATAACCAAATGAGTGGAGATGTTTTTCTACAGTGTTATGTAGTATAGCAGGCAATTTGGCTAAAACCGTTTGAGTCAGCACAAGTCAGACAACTCTACTTTTGATAAAAAGCAAAAAGAAGGGGGACTTCCGGGTTGAGCCTTCTCGAGAACAGGCGGCGGTTTGTGATCGTCCTCGACCGCAGCCTGGCTCTTGCGTCGGAGAGCCCCGATCCTGCAAGGTTCGGGGCTGAAGCTGCCTCGTAGGGGCGGCGGAGAAAGGGAAATCTGCCAGCCAGAGTGAGGGGAGCCGCATCTCCCCCTTTTTGGTCTGGTCTCTTCCCTCCGAAGACGTTAAGAAGCGTGGTCAAAATGGCCACCTCGAAGAGAAGGTCTCAACGGGACTAAGATTGGTGCAGGAGGAAAGAGAGAAGTCGACAGCAGAGGAACCGGAGTATTGGATGGTAAGATCAAGGCACCCCGGGATTAAGATAAAGATGAGTTTTGAAAAGAGAAACAGAAGCGGCGCAGTTCCAAGTGAAGAAAAAATAAGTAAAATATTTCTGACAGCTATAAGGGGCTTCGAACCGGGAAAGGAAGAAGCCAGCGTAAGAACTTAAGTTTGGGGCTCGGAAAACTTTGATTATCAAAATAAAAGGAAAGGTTAAGACTCTGTGCAGAAAGTGCCACTTTGTGGAGAAAAATTGGACTAAAGAAGTAAGAAACTATCTTGTTCCTTTGTGGATTGGAGTTGCTACATTTTAAAGAGACGCAGGACTTATAGAAAGTGAAAGCTTGAATACACAAAGACGGATTGCCGGACTGATTGGTAATATTGATATAGACTCTGGACCTGGGTTAGGATCATAGAAAATTTAAAGAAGAAGAAACAGGAAAATTAAAATTTTGGTGGTCATCCAAAGAATTAAAAATGGAGTTTAAAAGTATGAAAGAACTGTTACAGGAAGTGACTGAACTAACTTGGCATGTTGCAGAAAATATGGGCATTCGGGTGCTGAATAAAGAAGAAGAAGCCGTGGAAAGGGTGGAGCCAGAGCAGGAGAAAGCCATTTTAAAAAGACAATTAATACAAAGATTAATACAAATAAAAGGGAAAGGAAGGGTGGCTAAAAAAAACGGAACCTAAGAAAGTATCTAAAAGGGGAACATTTACGAAAAGCATGCCAGAAAGGTTCAGAAGGAAAGGGAACAGAAAGGTAAAGAGAGAGAGAGGGATTCAAACTGGATAGAGAGAAGGGGAGAGCAGGATAATAGGGAGGAGAAGGGAGCCAGCACTCAAAGCTATTTTAAGAAGACAATTAACACAAAGATTAATACAAATAAAAGGGAAAGGGAGGATGGTCAAAAATGAAACTTAAGAAGGTAATTAAAAAAGGAACATTTATGAACTAGGCATGTTAGAAAGGTCCAGAAGGATAGAGAGCAGACAGGTAAAAGAGAGAGAGGGGGATTCAAACTGGATAGAGAAGGGATAGCGGGATAAAAGAGGAGAAGGAACAAGAAACAAGAACAAAAGATAGAGAGATACGGGAATTACATAACAAAGAGAGAAACTTGTTTGCATAGAGACAATGGCTGACGTATTTAAAAGGGGGTTCTGCATGAAGAAATGGTAATAAGAATCTATTGTAATTATAAAAGTGTAAAACAATAGGGGTTACTGACAATTTTACTGGTAAAAGGTCACATTTTTTCATTTCTTATCCACAAAAGAAAGCTAAATGATGATTAGATGAATTGAATTAATTGAAATGATTTTAGAAAGTGCTAAAAATGGGATTTGTCAATAACCAAGATTAGTTATTTTTATTATTATTTTGGAACCATAAATAAATTTTAGGGGATATGTGTTGCAGAACCCAACCGATTAGAGATATATTGTAAGGGAGCTTTTTTCCATTCTCTTTTTTTTTTCTCTATCTTCGTTTTGAAGGGAATGACTATGATTATGTTACTATATTAACCACTGAGGTGTCACTTTCAAAGTAGTAAAGGGGCAAGTCTAGGTTTTTTCATTCTTTTTAGTGTTAACATGGGTATGGATTTAGAATTATGGTGAGAATATGTGATGAAAGGGCAAATCTGACGGACAAAAAGAATTCTGTAAATGATAAAAGAGTATTAACAATGTGAAGATAATTAAAGGATAGACATGGATGAACTTTATCTTTAATATGATGGGCAAATATATTGTTATTTGTAAGATTTATACATGAAGCTTTTAAAATATATATATGTATATTTGCAATTAACTTGAAATGAACTGGGGCTATACAGAATGAGATTAAGATTTGAGATTAGGATTAATTTTTTGACCCTTTGTCCGCTAAAATGGAATAGAAGTGAAGTCAAAGTTTAAAAGGAATATAGATCTACTGTCACATTTGCATGTAAAAGTGATGACTCGGGAACATGCTGTCTACTGAAAAGAGCTGTTTTAAAAATTGTTAAAATTGAATAAAATTTGGTTAAAAAAAAAAAAAAAAAAGCAAAAAGAGACAGGTAGAGGAGGCCAAAGGAGCATGGTGTGCATTCCTGCCCTCTAGAAAGTGTGCTCATGCACAGTTGCATGTAAAAGTGCAAACTACTTTTATGCTAATCAGTCTTAACAGAATTAAAGTTTACCTCCAATGAACATTGACAACCAAAAGCTTCTGCCTATAATCAGATGAAATTAAAATGAGCCAAACTCACATTCCATTTGGACCTGAGCAGAGATTTAGAACTACAGTAGAATCTCTGGTCACAACCATAATTCATTCCATAACTTTGGCGATTTCTTCGTCTTTTAATGTTTCATTTTCAGGAATTTCTGAGTTAGGGGTCGGGTTTGATTGCCACCCAAATATGTGTTTATGACCAGATTCAATTTTTTTTAATTTGCATTTATATGCCGCCCTTCTCCAGAGACTCAGAGCGGCTTACAATCTTTGGAGCACAACCCAATGTGCTCAGCAATAGCCTTCATTCTATTGTATATGCCTGCTTATTACTAGGGCTTTTTGCCCCCTATTTTACAAAGTCAGCTAATTGCCCCCAACAATCTTGGCTCCTCAATTTACCTACCCCGGGAGGATGGAAGGCTGAGTCAACCTTGAGTTTGGTGGGATTCGAGCCTGCACTAATTGCAGGCAGTTGGAGATAGGTGCTAGGTGTTTAACAGCCTGCACCACCAAGGCTCTTGTAAATTTTTTGATCAGAACCCAATTTGGTCTTGGTCAAAAGCATTTGTGACCAGAGATTCTACTGTATAAGAGAAAGCAGATTTATTTACAAGAATGCATTCTGCAGATAGGCAAAAGCTAATGCCTAGCTCAGTGATGGTGAACCCATGGCACATGTGCCACAGGTGGCACTCAGAGCCATTTCTGCGGGCACATGAGCCCCAGCCACACTTACCTGCACTGTGCATGTGTGCGCCTCCCAGCTGATTTTCAGCCTGTTTGAGGCCGTTTTTGCCCTCCCGGAGGCTCAAAGGAAGCCTCTGCAGCCTCGGGAGGCCGAAAAACAGGCCTTCTGGAAATCCCAAAAGTGCCAAACCAGGCCCATTTTCAGCCTCCCAAGGCTGCAGAGGCTTCCCTCGATCCTCCGGGAGAGTGAAAACGGCCTTACCTGGGCTCTAGAGGCCCTCCGAAGTCTGAAAATGGACACTTCTGGTATTCCCGGAAGGCCCAATTTTCAGCCTCCTGAGGCTGCAGAGGATTCCTTCAAGCCTCCGGGAGGGCAAAAACGGTCTCAAATGGGCCAAAAATCAGCTGGGATGTGCACGCAAGTATAGTGCAGGTAAGAAGATGGGGTGGGGGTATTGCATATGCATGCGCAGGGGGGCACATTGCATTATGGGTGCTAGCATGCACATGTGCACTATTGCACGCAGACGCACTTTTGGCACACCACAACAAAAAGGTTCTTTATCACTGGCCTAGCTAACTACTCCTGCCAAGAACAGGGTCAGTATGTACTCTGTAGTACATACTGGAGAGAAAGTAGTACATACTGGAAATGACCTGAAATTAATAATCCCCTAGACAAAGAGCAAGCAGAATATTAGATAAAGAAGGAACACAGAGTTAAGTTCAGCCTACTGTCCCCATTAAGGGCAGTAAGTCATGTGCCATTGGATTCACACCTCAAAATATCCCAAGTTCCCTGTTGTATTCTGCAGAAAAAGCACTGGTGCCCCTTGATGTATTATGGGTTGTTCATTGTGTGCAGATGTGTTAAGGATGTTTTAAGATTATATCCACAGGTGTCAGTAAATGTCTATTTTCAATGTGTAAAGTATGTCTGTAGAAACGGTGCTATTTAAAGTTATTGCAACAGGTACCCATGTAGATACTGTCTCTGTACTTGTGAAGGCTAAGAATACATTTTCCCAAAAGAGTGCTAAACCAGTTCTGTACTTTTTCAGGAAAATGCAGGACAAAACTAGCAGGCTTCTAAATAAGCTTCTGCGCAGACCTGCATGATATTCAATTTTCTAGAATAACATGGAAATAAATCTCCTTTTAACATCTGTGCACAACTACAATCCATAAAATATTTGTCAAGGCATAAATTTCCACAAACACCAAATAACCTATTATACAGCATTAAATGTTTCTTGTGCAGGGAATATACAGCTCCCAACAGATTTGTTTGGGGGCATTGGAAAATACTTTTTAAAATGCACTTAATAAGATACATAATTTAGCTTTTTCTCAGCAGAACACTGGCTGGCTGCCAATACTATTCCGTCTTAGGCCCAACTCAATGTCAGGACTACCCACTGGCCCATTACAAGTCAGCTCATTAAAAAATGGTTGCTGTGGTGCACTTGAGTTCCATCTCTCTTGCTAAAAGTCCAATTTATGCATTTCCTTCAAGAATAAACAACAGGAGAGGCAATGCTCAGTAATGTATTCATTTGTGTGCATCCAGGGGCCACATCATGGGAAATGAAAGGGGGCAATTTTTTGTGCTCCAAAAAGGGTCAATAAGTCTTTGGGGATGTTTTTTTTTCTTTAATATGAAACCTATTATGTCACTGTTTAAAAAATATTGACTTTCAGCATCCTTCTTCTGTAAAAACATATGATCACTGAATGTAAAGAAACTCAGGAATGATACTAGCAATGTGTGATTATGGTTACATACACATATAGAAACTACATTTGCATACCTTACTAAGGTATTTGATTTTAGCTGAATGTGATAGGCGAATGTACCACTAAGTTTTGTGAGGCATGGTTTACGAGTTCCATGTTACATATGAAGTGAGGTACCCTGACTCATTCAACAAGATTCAGCTAAACCAAATCTCTCTAAGTCCAAATCAACCACTATTTAGAAACTATCTGTATTTTTAAATATCTTTATGGAATTTGGAAACTTTTTTTCTTCTCACCTCCCCTTCCTCATCAAATGAATGTCAATTTATAGAATATTCTTAATGTGGTAACATTTTCCATAGCAATGTCCTCCAATAATGCTAGGCTTGAGTATTGCAATGGATTCAGAAGGGTTTTAGCTGTAAAAACATGAGAGCAGAAAAACCTGCTAGCAATGCTACTGAAAATGTATCCCTCTCACCTACCCCAAAACATGTATATTCCATCTGGAGAAATTCAGTACAATATACTCCTGGTTTAACTGCCACATTGCAATGTGCATATGTAACCACTGAATTGTGTTTGCACAATTTTGTACATACACATACTGGCACAACCTCAAGTTTTCTCTCCAAAGGAATGAAAAGAATCCAGTCAACAATTTATATGCTGAAATAAAAGTTTAAAGAATCCATTTCAAAATTTCCCCATGATTCATACATTTTTTATCCCACTCCTTAAACAGAAACCCACATGCCATTACTATTTTATTTTAGCATTTTTGAAGGTTAAGATTGTTATGTATGCAGGTTTGAATGTCACTGGTTAAGTTTGAACTGTTCTTGTAAAATGTCAGAAATGATTGGTTTAAAAAGTGCGGGAAAACCCTGCACTCTGATTGGCTGGCAACTGCGGCTGCTGGCTATAAGTAGCAGCCACAGACCAGCCAAATCGGGTCTTTTATGAGCTGTAGTCACTAATAAACTCTTCACTGAAGCACTCCGCGTCTGACTCTTCATGCAAATCTAATAAAGATGCTTGAAGTTTAAGTAGATGCATCCAATTTCTACTGTGACTTTTTGTTCAATCTACATTGTACATTGCACTATCCATGTACAAAAGAAGTGAAAAAAATGTTCGGTTTAGGTGTGAAAGGACCCTTTATTTTAAGGCCTGTGTTCAATGTGTGGGTGCAAAGGGACCAATGAAGAACTAAGTAATGCAATGGTCAGTGTTGCATTGTGACTAGTTCCTGGTAGAGATATGTGGGATATAAAAGACACTATTAGAAATAATTGGAGAGTTTGAATAGCAAACATGAGAATGCTTGGGAGGCAATCTGGACAGGAAATTAATTTGGGAGCAAGAACTAGGAACTAATTGAATTTTATTAGGACTTAAGAGCAATTAATTTGGGAGATTCTGAAAGGGAAATAAGTATCTCTGGGAATTAATTGAAGGGAAAATCAATATTTGGAGGATATGTGGGAGGGTAATGTTTTTGAATGGGAAAACTGAGGAGAAATTGAGAAGGGGAAATTTTTGGGACTTAAACCCAAACTTTGTCTGTAGTCTTGGACAAATGCTTTGCCTCCATCTTCTGCTTTCTTTGGTCTTGTCTCAGTAGCTTTTGTCTCCACTCTTGATAGAAATTCTTTGCTTAAAGTCTTCCATTTAGCAAGTCTGGGAATGGAACAGCTAGAAACAATTTAAGAGGTTAGATGCCCTCTCAATCATCTGCTATTTTCATTCAAAGTACATTTACAAGTCACAAGTAACATAATCATTCCTCTGTGTGTGTGTGTGTGAGAGAGAGAGAGAGAGAGAGAGAGACAGACAGACAGACAGACAGACAGACAGACAGACAGACAGATGGACAGTTTGTTCAGTTTGTTTTTAAAAGCCATGTTGGAAGGGGGCAATTTACAGACAATAACCCTAGAATACTCTTCCATATTTATTCTTCCAAACTCAAAATTGGAACTCCCTAGAAGAAAAATAGTTGCGGGAAAATACTACAGTGTTCAAAAGATTGCAGTGTTCAATCTTGTAAAACAGTAAATGAAGCTCCTTTTACATGGTAGGACATGCTAAGATTATCAAAATCCTCTTCAATGAACAATAGACTTAGCTTCTGCAGAAAATTAATATGCATTTTGGTTGTGTTCTAGTAAGATTTTCAAAATATTACTTTAGGTTATTTAGAATAAATAAATGTTTAAAAAGTCATTCCAATCAAACAACTTATCTAGGATAGTATGAAAATTCCTATATTGGGTAGGGCATTGGATTATAAAATCTTCAAGGTTCTTTCCAATCTTATGGTTTTATGATTGTGTGAAATCATAGATTTGTAGTGTGAAGACATATTTATTATGTAAGATTGTTTGTTTGCATCCTTATATTTAAGAGAATTAAGTTGTCCAGTTTCCAGAGTTTGATTACAGAACCTTCACAGGCTTGCTGTGATGCTTTTAATGACTTTAATTTTTTCACTCTCTTTTGGGCCACTAGTATGCTACATTTGTACAGAGTCAATTATCAGAGTCTTTAATAACCCATTATTTAGATAGAATGGCTCAGTTTTAATTTGTGATAGCCAAAGAAATGAATGGTTTCCTGATGCTGCACATTCTTCTGCATGTATCTTCTAGATTTTTGGTCTTCTGTCCAAGAGACAATTGAAGTTTCTTAGTCAACAAAAAAATCTCTCAGAAAGAAGTCAGAATACTTTCTTTAAAGGATGTAATTAGCATTATGTGAAATATTCCATTTCATTCACCAAACATCAGTAGCTGAGAGCAAGAAGAGTGGAAAAATTCTGGCAAGACAGGAAATAATTGGGGATCAGTGGGCTATGAGGAGCAATGGTAGTGGCACAGCAGTTAGAATGAAGTATTGCAGGCTGACTTTGCTGACTGCCAGGAGTTTGATCCTCACCACCTCAAGGTTGACACAGACTTCCTTTCTTCCAAGGTCAGTAAAATGAGGACCCAGATTGTTGGGGAAAATATGCTAAGTCTGTAAACTGCTGTAAAGCACTATAAAGTGGTATATCAATCTAAGTGCTATTGCTATTGTGCTATAACCCACTGAGACATCAGCATCAATAGCTAATGGAAAATAAAGAACTTGGATGAAAATGAGTGTGCCAGTAGGATATGCCATACTGGGACATCACAGTGGTTGAGGAAAGGGAAGATGCTGAAAAATGGCACACTGGCACATCACTGGCAATAGTAGCAGTGGCTCAGAAGGATGGGAGGCTCTGGGAAGTTTCAGGTGGGCTGGTGAGTGTGACATGAAAACTGTTGAAGTAAGGAGGAAAGAGAGAATAACATGCACCACCTTTTCCCTACTCATCCTACAATGTTTCCTGATATCTCCCTTTGTTTCCTTCTGAATGTTGTTTCAAACACTTCAGTTTTTTTCCAGTGAAATTGGCTAGAACAATTATGATTCTAGAACCAAGATCTCATAGGTATCTGACTAAGAGTGGGTAGGACATCTGGTTATCTAATATGTGGAAGACCTTATTATAGTTTCACAGCTAACACCCACATGGTTTGAAAACTCAATTTGAGACTCTTCCATTTTTCTGCGGTTAACTTGTTATGCAGAAGTCTCAGCCTTCGTAATGGTTTATTTGCATTTAAAGTAAGTAGCAAATAGGGTAGAGCTAAGTGTTAACTGTTACTTTAAGGCCACAGTTGAGCTTTGACAAGTTCTGGAATTTATACTGAATGTAACTTTAATTTGAGGCTTCCTGTAGTAAACTCCTCAAAGTTTCTGTCAGTGCTCTATTCTGCATTTTCAGTTCAATTTCAATCTGACAAGTTCTTGACAAGCTCCCTTGATAGCCTCAGTGAAGCCAAGATAAGGTTTGCCCCGTGAATGATGTTTATTTTAGTATTAATAGAAACTCTGACTCTGCTCTCTTGAATACCTGCATGAAACTATGGAGAAGATCATCAAGAGATTTGGAGCTTAACGCTATTACTGCTAATACCCTAAACTCTATCACAGATAATTGTATGTTTTTCCAGAAATGTCTGCCTGCATTCAGGAATAAATTGGATTAAGGATAATAAGCTGAAACTCAAGTGTTTTGAATGGGGTTACACTTCCCAAAAGAGCAGATATGCATCTTGGGAGTTCTTCTGAATCTGAATTTCTCCTTTATTTCTGAGACTGGGGCAAGAATGCTGTTTATTTGTTTTGGTTAATTCACTAACCACACTTTCCTGTACAAAAATACTCATAAAAATGATGCAGATACTATAGTAACACTTTCCATATGGTCCGTTTTTTTAATCTGGGAAGTTCAGTTTGCACAGAACTCAGTTACCAAGCTAGTCTCTAAAGAAGCTTTACCACAAGATATCTATATTGGCATTACTTTAATGACAATTTGTTACCAGGTGAAATACAAAGAAAAAGTTTACAGCAGAATAAGGCTTAAGACAGGATGATAGACCATCTTTTTAATGTGATTCTCCCACTCAAATATTAATTGAGATAATTTGAAGAATTTTGCCTACATTATCCATAGGTTCAGGTCACAGTAACATAGGATGAAGCCTTCTCTTTGAGGCTGCCCAATTTATTTGAAATGTAATACATGCTAAACTGAGTCTCCTAACATATTTCTGGTCTTGGTCAAAAACCCAAGGCAAAGCTGCAGTCTAAATCATCCATTTGAATCATTATTATATGTTTATTTGATGCATTGAATCATATAACTTCAAATAGAATTAATATCCAATGTATTTTTGTGTTTACTCACACCAAATTTTACCAACTGAAATTCTAGTCATCTATTCAAAAATATATTGTTTTACTTTAATTGCTGTTCTGAATTCTTGATTTAAGAGATTCTATTTTTCAAATTCTAATTTTGATTTTATTTTTTATCATTAGCAACAAAAATTATGTTTCATTAGCATGACAGATGGATAGGGTTAGGATTAGTGTTAGGGTGATAGCTAGATGATACCTAGATGATAGCTAGCTAGATAAATAGAAAGAAGAAAAGGAACAGAAAGAGGAATAGGAAGAAATAGATAGATAGATAGATAGATAGATAGATAGATAGATAGATAGATAGATAGATAGCAAAGGGAAGAAAATGCATTTGCCACTTAATTAAAAATAAAATTAACTAAGCACTACCATTTTGGAACTGAATAGCCTGGAGCTCTAAGCCTATAAAAGAAATTTAAAATAAACTAATCAAAGAAGGAAAGAAATCATTAGCGTTGCAAGATGTTAGGATAGGGAGGAAAATCCTTCTTTATCAAAAAAGAAAGCTCTGAAGTAGTACACTCAGGAAGGCAAGCTGAGAGTAGAATGAAGGTAATTTTGGACTTTCTTGATTAAAATCTTTCTTTATCCTCTATAACTAAGTTATTACATGTGCGGGTGGGGAAAGACTTTAAAAATATAAAAATATGCCAGGCTAAAAATTCCAACAAAGCTGAATGTCTAAACTTTGTACAAAGCCCGGCCTGAATTGGCCAGGCTGAAACATGACACAGAAGCTGTTGCTTCACTTCCTTGCCCATTAAAACAGCAATTTAATTGAGAAGTAGCTGCAAAGGCAAAAACAAACTACAACAGGGTAAGTAGCAGAGAAAGAATAAAAGGAGAAAAACTTATATAGAGGATAAAAGAGAGTGAAGAGTTCATGATGCAGGGAGAAGGTGGCAATCTGAAGCAGTGAAAGTAGCAGGAGAAAGAAATGTTTTGAAAGAGTACCAAAGACAGAAAGAATGGAGATAGTGGAAAGCGGTTTCAAGCAAAAAAAGTGGGGGGCAGGAGATTAGCAGCAGGCTCTGAACAGGAAAAGGAAGACACATTTGTATTTTATACTGTAGTTGCAGCAGCTTGGAGAGGCAGAAAAGGCAGTAGTTTTTTTCCTTGTCTTTTCCCCAAACATCTGCCATTTTCTACCATTTGCAAAGCTTCTATGTTCATGTCACCATAGGACTTCATATGCCAAAACTTAGCATGTATGAGGAGGATTTTCTGCCTGGATGATTTGTACAACATTTGACCCATTATCTTATTAATTGAAATGGAGTGTTGCTGTTTCATTGGTTCTGTGCCTCTGAAGAGACTGTTTACAATAAAGATATAATAACCTACATTTGTCTTTATTGTCTAGACCATGGGTGTCAAACTTGACTGGATCACGTGACATATCACAATGTTTTTTACCTTTTTGGAACTGGGGTGGCATGGCCTACACATGATGCATCCAGCCTATGGGCCACCATTTGACACGCCTGGTCTAGACTATCTTAAAGAGCCAACATCAATCTTGAAAGATTGAAAGTATTTCTTCCTTCCTGTTTTTTAGAAAACTATGGAGGAACCCTTCTGAGACTCTTCCCACACTTCCCACCCATTCCATGGACTGATATACCTTTCACATGACAGTTGTCCAGTCTGTGACTCTTCATCCTGTCTCCTAAGGTCATTCCCTCACACCAATACAAACACGGGGAAATGCTTGCTAAAATATATTGATACTGGTCACAAATGTCTATGGAGATTCTCAGTCATCCAACTCATGACTGTCCCAAAGATGCTTTTTCAAAAGGCAAATGAACTTTCTTTGTTTTGCTTGAAGATGTTTCTCTTCTCAACCAAGAATCTTTTTCAGAATTGAAGTAGCTTCCTGGATGAGAAGCAAAACATCTTCAACCAAAACAAAGGAAGTAACATTGCCTTTTGAAAAAGCACTTTGGGGACTACTGGCCACAAAAAACGCTCTCTAATTTCCATGATTGCAACTATACTGTAATGTACTTGGGAATAGCTGAGATGACATAAGTAAGACATCCTTTGTTTCATTACTTTTGTTTTACCTATTTAATAAAAGAATGGGATGATATACACAGGAGCACTATAAAATAAACAGGCAGGTTTCAAAAAAGGCAGAGGAATGAGAGGCAAACTTCTACATAAGATAAATAAGGGAGGGAGCAAGGAAATGAAAAAAGGATGCTTACCTTGGTCCACTGAATATGAAAAGGCCTTTAGTTGTGTACATCATGCCAGAATATGAAATATGCTAAGGATAATGGGTATGATTGATCCTGAGGACATTTTCAATAAATGGAGTTATTATAAGAATGGAATTTGGGAGAAAAAGTGATTCACAATAGGAGAGGAAGTAAGACCGGGAAACCTACTGTTTCCAGAAAATATATAGCAAAGAATGGTAGGTTTAGAAGAGATAACAGTTAAAATGAAAATAGCCAGCTGAAATACCAACAATTTGAAATACCGGACAGCATCATTGTATTAGCCAAAAGTAAAGTGGACTTTTAAAAAAACTAATTATGAAAGTAAAGTAATGGATTAGCATCAAATATTAACAAATGACAAAGATCATTTATGCTTAACAAATTTATAGTTAACAGCAAAAAAAGTGAAGATGATTTACATTTTTTTAGCTCAAGGGTAAATAAAGATAGACAGTTTCCTGGAGCATTAAAGTAGAAATTAATCCTAGAAAGATAACAATAAGAAATTTATACAAGTTCACGACCAATAAAGACATTTCAAAATGGTTTTGCAAGAGGTGATCTGTGGCTTTGAAAGCTAGACTTTTAGAATAAGCTAGAGAAAGAAGTTAAATGTATTTGAAATAGGGATTTAGAAGTTGCCAAAAGAAAACCATCCTGCATCAAATAAAATCTTGACCAAAAAAATCCTGCATCTATTCAAATAAAAACTTGACTACTCCTTTGAAGTTGCGATCAGCAAACAAAAACTCATATAGTTAAGGCATCTGATGCAAGTATATGATGAACTATGAATATGTATGCTGGCAAGGTAGATGAAGGCAAAAAAGGTAGAAATGGATAAAATGGATGGAGGGATCAAGACATTCAAGAATATTCTTGGAAGTGTTAAGATGTGCTGATGAAAAAGAGGTCATAATGGCAAGCATTTATCCTTACACTCACCAGGAACTGAGAATGACATGTTGCTATTTTCTACTGGTATCAGTTAGCAGCTTTGTCAGATATGGTAGCTGTTATGTATGCAGGTTTGAATGTCATTGGTTAAGTTTGAACTGTTCTTGTAAAATGTCATAAATGATTGGTTTAAAAAGTGCGGGAAAACCCTGCACTCTGATTGGCTGTCAACTGCGGCTGCTGGCTATAAGTAGCAGCCACAGCCCAGCCAAATTGGGTCTGTTATGAGCTGTAGTCACTAATAAACTCTTCACTGAAGCACTCGCGTCTGACTCTTCATGCAAATCTAACAGTAGCATTTATGTTCTCTTTTAGTGTATTGATCTTTAACAGATAATCAGAGTTGGAAGGGACCTTGTAGGTCATCTAGTTCAACCTCCCACCCAAGCGGGAGACCCTACACCATTTCTGACAAATGGTAGTCCAATCTCTTCTTGAAAGTCTCAAGTGATGATGCTCCCACAACTTCCGAGGGCAAGCTGTTCCATTGGTTGATTGTTCTCACTGTCAGAAAGTTTCTCCTTATTTCCAGGTTAAATCTGTCCTTGTTCTGTTTCCATCCATTATTCCTTGTCTGGCCTACAGGTGCTTTAGGAAATAGCTTGACCCCCTCCTCTCTGTTGCAGCCCCTCAAATATTGTAAGACTGCTATCATGTTTCCCCTAGTCCTTCTGTTCACTAGACTAGCCATGCCCAGTTCCTGTAACCGTTCTTCATATGTTTTAGTTTCCAGTCCCCTAATCATCCTGGTTGCTCTTCTCTGTCCTTTTTCTAGAGTCTCAACATCTCTGCTATATTTGGGCACCAGGATTTGACAATTTGGGTAATATATCTTGAATTTTGTGACAACCTGAAAAGGTGAGATGTTCTGAGACAACATGCTAATGTACGATATGTAAAATGTCGACCTGAATTTGCTTTCTAAATTATAGAAAAATGAATATTTTATAAGTCATATTTCAAAATGACACTGGCAGACTATAGCATCAGATCTCACAGGAGCAGCCAGGGCTGGATTGTTACAACCTGATGAAAGTTTTGTCATTCTCTGTGCACACCAGCCAATTCATCTGCTTGCCTCTGGCAAACATAGGGAATTTATCTTCCAAGCCTTCTAACGGTGAAAGTAATATTATCTTGTATGATGGCTTCTAACTCAATATTGTATACCTGTTAAGCAATTTGATCAATTAAAATAATTAGCAGGTTAAAGAATAAGATATACAAAAATGATACCTGTGTGATCTGACTCTTCAGAATGGACCTGCATGTTTCAACTACTGAAGCCTTCAAGACACAAGAAGGAATATAGGTGAGCATGCCTATATTCCCAAATCTGCATGTGAAATGCTACTTTCCCTTCAACCCTTGTGCCAGTCTTACTGATATCTGATGAGAGAGACCATAATGCATGGAGTTTTATAGTCACAGCTCTATCAAGCATAATATACAGACAAAATTAAAGTCTGAAGGGACCTTAATTTGTATGATTCTACTGAATCAGAGCAATACTATCCTATTCCTACTCAGTTCAGCCATAAACATATCAGATAACACTGGATAAGATCCAGAATCTCTGCTCCTCATTCTGAAAAATGTTCTATTTCACATAGTTAATATGAAATAATTAATGGAAGAAATGTGTAGTCATGGCCCAGTACCAGAGGTGGTATTCAGCAGGTTCTGACCAGTTCTGGAGAACTGGTAATGGAAATTTTGAGTAGTTCAGAGAACTGGCAAATACCACCTCTGACTGGGCCCCCATCTATTCTCTGCCTCCCGAGTCCCAGCTGATCAGCTCAGTGGTCTTTTGCACAGGAAAATGGAGCTAGAAAGCAGGTTAATGGGGTGGGGACAGAATGGGGATTTTGCAGTAACTTCCCACTGGAGTGGGGAAGGGGTTTTTGCAGTATTCTTCCCCTGCCACACCCACCAAGCCATGCCCAGAAAGCCACACTACACCCACTAAGCCACGCCCACAGAACCGGTAGTAAAAAAGTTGAATCCCACCACTGCCCAGTACACACAAAGAACTTAAGAAAATAGAGGAATGTAGGCAACTGCTAGAAGAAAATGGCATAAGCAAATGGATGAATGAACTTAGCCCAACCAGATTTTCTCATTCAAAGTATAAAGATCTGTCTCAGGAGCCATACATTTTCACAGCATCATCCAACCATTATTGGAGTCTTATGAAGTCTGTTCATTACTTCCATTTTGGCACAAATATAATTGAAAAGACTCTTGAGTGCTGTGGTGGCCTAGAGGTGGAGCTTCTCACCTCAGAATCAGGAGGCTGTTGTGAGTTCAATCCTATGTAGAGGCAGATATTCCTCTCCCTGGGAACACTGGGAATATATCTGCTGAAAAAAAAACCTCTGCAATGGCGACAGGAAAGGCAATTGGCCAGTAAACACTCAGCTCCATTCAGTTGCCCAATCTTCATCCTGCAAGGAATTATGGGGTCATTAAAATAGGATAATGATAGTTGAAAAGACTCTGGAAAGTCATATAGTTCTTTCCTCCCAGGCAATTTGTAACATCTTCCAATCATCATTGTGCCAAAGTAATAGTAATAAGCGTTTGTTTCATGAAAATTATTAAAGAAAGCTTCCAAAATCAGAGAGATAATTCCACAAGCTCTATTGATACCAAAAGAGTGTGTTACCTTTCAAATTATGTTATTTTTTTATACTGTTGATCGTTGGTTCCTTGGTTCTAAAATTTGGATTGGCTATTTCTCTGAACAGGTATCCTTTTAAACTTTGCTAAGATCAAGGAATGGATTACAACAAAATACTACACTAAAGAAAGGCTTTAATATCATTTCAGCAATGAAATTGGGTGATGCTATAGAGATGCTCTAAGTCCCTAATGTTAAAATGATCCATGGTTAGCTAGTGAAGACATCCCAAGGGTCCAGTTATGCATAGCTGGACCCTTGTCCATATATATATTACATGTGTACTTATAAGAAGCATACTAGAGTTTGGTAGCCAACCTTCTCAAATTAACTATTGCAATTTCAAAGAGAAAAAATTGTAATATTGTAGTAAATTGTACCAACTGATTAGCAGTACACGGTATGCTTATTGCTTTTGTTTTCTTTTGCTATTTTCAGCAGTCATATATGACATAAGTTCTGTCCTTCTATGCAAAACAATAATCTGAAAGGGAGGGTGGGAAGCAGTGGTGGGATTCAAAAATTTTTACTACTGGTACTCTGGGCGTGGCTTGGTGGGCATGGCAGGAGAAGGATCCTGTAAACTCCCCAGTCAGAGGTGATATTTCCTGATTCTCCGAACTACTCAAAATTTCCACTACCAGTTCTCCAGAACTGGTCAGAACCTGCTGAATACCATCTCCGGCAGGAAGCAAACCCAAAATTCCCTACAAACAATTTAACTGGCAATGTTTCTTTGAGAAAGAAGGTAAAATACATAAACATCAAAACTGCCAATCCTACATAGCCCAGGTTCAAGCATCATCAACCAGCAAATAAAAATCACAAAAGCTGAACTGATTATTGAACAAAGAGCTTGTTCTGATTAGAGCAGCTCCACTCGGTCAGATGATATGTAATATGTAATTAACGGAGATAATTCACAGACCAAAATCTATCATGTAGTTCTCAAGGACATCCTTGAGAGAATCCAAACATGGATAGAACAAGGTATTTTTAAATTGCATCAGCAGACAGATGACTCTTGATTTAAATATGAAATGCATTCAAGCATGATGCATTCTATATTCTGTTTTAGCTACAGAAAAAAACATATTTTCATTTCCTATAGTGGCCAGAAATCCAGGTATTTTTCTTTCACTAAACTGCAAATTCAGAATATAGAAATAAATGGTAACCATTTCTGTCCTGGCTTTGGTTTCTCAGTAATGATAGGACTGTGGGATATGGGCATCTTGCATTCTCACAAGGAGCTTTGGGAGATGGGACTCTTGATCCATTAAACAAATGGCTTTTGATGTTGACTAATTTTGCTTCATAACTGCTAAAACTCTTTATTAAAAATGACCTACACCAATCACCAATATTAAGGCAAAGCCAAAATCTGCCAATAGAAAGGGAGCATTGTATAGGGATGGCCCAGCTGGCTAATACTTCCTAGAGCATATGTATAATCCTTTATTTTATTGGTGGACTTATTTAAATATACATTTGAAAGGTTCCAATATCTCTGGTGTTATTTCTCAATAGTACATCATTTTTAAAAAGTGTTTTTGTTTTAAACTGTAGGCAATGTGATGTTCAGATCTTTTAACTATTCTTTCTCTCATTGATCCATTTGAATAATATCAGAAAAACCCTTGGCCCATTTTGCTATACACTGTTTTGCTTGTGAATTAAAGGCCTCTTGGATTTGAATTAGCTGCTCTGTCAAACAACAAAATTGGCTAATGCCTCTTTGATACCACAAACTATATAAATCTAGCTTTAGTTTGTTCGATGATTATCTTTCCACAGACATCCCTATGAATTCCCTCACAGGAGAGCAAAAACATTCAATGAGACCCATCACTTGGTATCCCTGCCCTGATGTGGAGTTGATGTCAGTACAAGAAAAGGAGGCTGATTGCCTGTCACAATGAATGTCTGTCAGCATGAGGAACAGAGGCGAGCAATAGAAATCTGCACTGACAACTGCAAAGCCGTGGCAAGCAAATTAGAAATTGATCTTCCTATTATACATGCTTGGAGCAAAGAAGTAAGAGAAATGCAGGTTCAGGCAGAGCTCAATTTATCTTTTAAAAATGTGTCATAAGATTTTACTTTTTTGAACAGGGACAGTTTTGCTGGTACTAAATTTACTAATATCAAGATTTCCTTTTGTTTGTTACAATTCACTACAAAGCCTCAAATGCCAGCTTCTGTATGTACTAATAAATTCAGGAAGGAACATCCAAAGCAGAATTATAGCGGTTTAATAAGGGGAGTGCAGTGGATTAATTTACTGTGTTTTGCTTTCATTTATGGGGTGTGGTTTGGAGTTCAGAAGGCTGCATTTGTTGTTGTTTTGTTTTGTTTTTCAGTTGTTGGTTCATTTAATCTTAGTTTTTTCTTGTTCATGTCTACACTTCTAGATAATCTGAACTGTGAGGGAGAGAAATTAAAGCTGATATTGAAAAATATTTCACATGTTACATTTTAAATTGGTTTAAAATCAGTTGATTACAGAGAGACTTCCATCTTGTTGGAATTCAAGGTTGAATGCATTGACTTTTGATACTTATAAATATATTGACCACTAAAAGCAGTACATATTGAGGCAGCACATCAAAAGCAGTACATACTTGAGGCAGCATTTTTTCAGTTTTACCTTTTTTTCCATTGCCTAAAAAGCATACTGCCTATTGTTATTTTTTCCTTCTTATTCAGTTATTTTCTTTTTCTTCTTATTCTGGTCAATGTAGTTGACTTGGTCTCTCTCAATAATGGAAGTAAGAATTTACAGGTTCTTACTTGATGATACCTATAGATTTAATTCACTCACCCTTGTCAATTTCTATGATATTTCTTAATCAAAGTTTATTTTCCTTCATGCAAATACTTGCCTCAGGAATACTTACTTACTTACTTACTTACAAAAGTTATACTGCTAACCTTAGTGTCTTTTAATTTATTTATTTATTTATTTATTTATTTATTTATTTATTTATTCGACTTAATGCACATTGCTTTCACTGAGAAGTTGCTGCATGCTAACCATCACATTTTAACATCTGCCAAGTAGTGGGGGAATCAGAAGAGGCAAAATGGGGAACTTAGTGTTATTATCCAAGCTCCTTTCCTTTTGTAAGTGCATGTACCTGTACAAAAGAGCTGTTGCTTAGATTGTGTGCCAAGTCCATCACCTTACCTGTTTTGACCTTGTCCTATCCCCCTGTCCTGCAGCCATACTGCTCTCACGCACAGTTCTCTTCCCAGGGTCTTTACAGATGTTCTGTCCATGAAGCATCCATTAGTGGGAAACAGTTTATTATAAGAATATTTTCTATTACAGCAGCATCTGGAATAGATAAGCCTTAAGGCACAACTGTTCCTATATTCTACTGTTCCATGCTCCCAAGGAAATTTGTGTAGCCTGTTATCTTTATCTTTTTCCTTTTTGGCCACTCTTGTTTTCTAATGTGTAAACAAATCATAACTGATGGATTTCACTTTACACACCTTGACTGCTCTGATTATTGAACAGAAAACATGCATAAGTAACTTTTAACTCTTTCATTTTAAAAAAATTAACTTGATTATTGAATGCACTTATGTTATGACAATGTACACAAAACTATTATTAAAAACTGGCTATGGTTCAAGATTTAAAATGGACAGGTAGTATAATTTGCTTACTATACCTTACCTCCTTGTTACCATAGGGACGTACTATAATGAAAATTATCCAGATCATCAGTATGGGAAGCAGTACATGCAAAACACTGGCAAAGAGATAAGTTTACTTTTCATTGTTACCTCAAAGAAAATATATTCCATAATTGCCCTCTGGAGATTATGAAAGATATTCTTAAATTTGGTAGCCAGATGTTGTATTTTTGATGAGCATGATATAATGAATGCCTTGTCAAACACAATAGCTGTCAAAAAGCTTAGACCTAAATTTAACTTTGTGGGACAGCAGATCAGAAATATCATATTTTCAGGTTTGGTTATTGGAGATTCTACCTAGAGATTTAATTCTGTTGATAGGAATATTCCAAACCATATTTCTTTACAAAATACTCCCATATGCCAGAATGGAAGTAGGAAAAGCAAATTGCCAGTACTACTTCTCCAATTATTTCAGAGAGTCCATCAACTTTTTATGGTACATTTTATGGGGACAGGAAAAATCAGAAAAAAAACCTCTTGCCTGTTCAATAGAAAAGTTGCACTGGATCAAAAAGCCTTTAAAAACAGGAGTTTTCCACCATATGGAGCCTTTTCGCTAATTTCAGACTATAAAAGGAGGATGGGGTTTGAGATCCTCTCCAATGTTAGGAATTCTCAAGAATGAAGAAACTTCTATTAACAGCAAGGAAATCCCATGGGAAAGAGCTTTAGTATGTTGGAATGGAAAGGTAAACAAAAAGGAAAGGTGATTGTAATATTTGTTGTTACATAATGATTATTCAACATTTTTTGTCAAATTTGTATTTATTTTCATAGATATGCAAAGAAGAAGATTTGCCAAAACAAAGGGATTTTGGATCACAGTAATTCAGTGAAAAAACAGCAAGTGGAAAATCATTTTCTCTGGTATTAGATATTAAATGGACAAAGACCACCTCTGTCTCTCTGTCTCAGAGAGGGAGAGGGAAAGGGAGAAGAGAGGGGGTATATATATTAGGGCATCTGCTTCTGGAGTCAGTGTTGAAGGACTTCTGAAGAATAATATGTTCTGCATAAAGACATACTTGTATTCTGAGTACCCTTTCACTTAAGACTACACTGATAAATAATATATAATAATTAATGCATTTTATATATAGGTGTTTCCAAAATATTTCCAAATGAAGGGGGGGGAGAGAGCGTTTACTAGCAAAAGCTGATAAAAATATAAAGATGTAATGAAATACTATAAGGAATTTAGTTATATACTATTTTTGTATCTCTACAAAAGTATATAATTTGTAACATTCCTGTTATCTATGCAATAATATTTTACAACTACCCAAGATATATTTGATCTTTATTGTAAAATATCTGTGTTTGAGTGAGCAAAGAGCATCCAAATAGATTCTTGAGCTCCCTTTTGGAATTCCAGAAAGTACCTGATGCAAAAATAATTTGAGTATTTAGATTCAGATGATGCTTTGAAAATAGGTCTTCTACGTTCCCATAATCTGAGTACAACATATCTTTTTTTGTTTTCTTCTTTTTATCAAAATACAATGAATTTTTTAAAGATATGAAGAATGTCATATTTCATAGAAAATATGCCAGACTTGTCAATCCTTTTTTTCTTTTTATTTATTTATTTTATTTATTTATTTAATTGGACTTGTATGCCGCCCCCTCTCCGAAAGGACTCGGGGTGGCTCACAACTAAAACACAACAATAAATATATTAAAAAGAATTAAACTTAAACAAGCCCAATAGGTAAAACCAATTTAAAACTAATTTAAAATTTAAAATGATTTTAAACCCTTCCCCCAAGAGGTCAGTCCAGCCCGGCCTGCTCAAACAGCCAGGTTTTCAAATTGCAGTGGAAAGAGCGGAGATCAGGAGCCAAATGGAGCTCCAGAGGTAGTTGGTTCCACAAGGCGGGAGCTGCGACAGAGTAGACCCTTCCCCGGGGCACCGCCAGCCAACACTGTCTTGCGGACAGCACCCCAAGGAGTCCCCGTCTGTGCATACACACAGGGCGATTGGTATTCCATATCAGCAGGAGACGCTCCCGTAGATACCCTGGACCCAAGCCATGAAGGACTTTGAATGTTAATACCAACACCTTGAATCTCACCCAGAGGGCAACTGGCAACCAGTGCAGCTCGCGCAGGAGGGGTGTAACATGGGAGTACTGGGAAACTCCCATCACAATCCACACGGCTGCATTCTGCACCAGCTGAAACCTCTGGATGGTATGCAAGGGCAGTCCTAAATAGAGAGCGTTACAGTAGTTGAGTCGGGACGTAACAAGTGCATGAGTGACTGTGCAAAGGTCATCTCGGCCAAGATATGGGCATAACTGGTGAACCAGTCGAACCTGGGCAAAAGCCCCCCTGGCCACGGCCCCCACCTGCTCCTCCAAACTGAGCTGTGAGTCCAGGAGGACTCCTAGGTTTCACATCCTGTCCACAGGGGGCAACACCTCCCCCTATGACCAAAGGTGGAATCTGTTGACTGGCCCGAGATGCCTGTATGCACAGTCTTGGCCGGTTGAGCTGTTCCTGCCCATCCAGCTCCGTACCACATCCAGACAATGGGACATCATGGAGAGGGCATCACTGATTTAGTTTTTCTTTTAATAAGACCCTATAATGTTGTTTTCTGACAAAATTTGCAGTCAAATTAATCCCCATGATGATGAATATATGTGTCAAGTTACAAACAGAAACAGGTGGGTCGTGTACGGTAAAAAGAGTATTATTTATTCAAAAATGATGATGCCTGAGGCCTGCAGTGTAAACATAAATGATAAACCTGATAGCTCTTACTGTTCTCAGTCTTCAAAATGTATCCACTACTACTCCAATTCTGCATATATACACACTGATCTGAGGGAAGATCATAAAATTCAGTGCATCCTTCCTTCTTTTTCCTGCTATAGGATTTTTCATAGATAGTTATATATGATGGAGGAGGTTACCATAATGGCTGCTGCAGAGAAACAGATCAAGATTATAGCTCCCTGTAGATCCAGTCCCTGGACATTCCAGATTCAGATCCTCTATAACTGTCTGGTTTGATTCTGCAACCCAACAAGACAGACACAGACTTCAACAGATAATTAGAACTGCAGAAAAAACAATTGCTACCAACCTGCCTTCCATTGAAGACCTGTATACTGCATGAGTCAAAAAGAGGACTGTGAAAATATCAGACCCCTCCTGGACATAAATTGTTTCAACTTCTACCCTCAAAACTATGCTATAGGGCACTGCACACCAGAACAACTAGACATAACGACAGGTTTTTCCCGAATGCCATCACTTTGCTAAACAACTAATTCCCACAACAGTGTCAAATTAACTACTAAGACTGTATTACAATTCTTCTCCTCATCCTTACTAGTATCTATCTATTCCCACTTATGACTATATCCATGTTGCTTGTATCTTTACAACTTATATTGTTTTTATTGTTTCCTAGAATGATTTGATTGCTTATTAGTCTCATATGACTATTGCTATGTGTTGTATCTTACAATTCTTGATGGATATATTTTATTGTTTCTTATGTACACTGACAGCATATGCACCAAAGACAAATTCCTTGTGTGTCAATCACACTTGGCCAATAAAGAATTCTATTCTATTCTATCTGTATTCCAGCCTTATGATATAAAATTGTCTTCTCCTATCTCAGAATCTGAAATGTATCTTAATCTCATGTACACCATAATCCATATTAAGTCAACTAAAAAGATACTCCTTTGGTCTTTTTAGCTGTCATTGGAGCCAGGAGGGAGTTCCTGCGGACTATTGGTTGTCCCAGGATCTAGCTCGGCTTTTCATCCAAGCACCAATGGGGGGGGGGGTAGAGAGATTGAACGCCATGGTAGAGCAGTATCTGAGATGCTATGTGAATTATCGGCAATCCAATTGGGCGGACCTCCTGCCTTTTGCGAAAGTCACGTGTAATAATGCTGTTCACAGTAGCATGGGACTAACCCCCTTCAAAGTTGTGAGTGGCATGGACTTTGTCCCAATGCCTAAGTATCAAAGGGATTCCCCCCTCCTCAGTCAGCATGACCGATTGGATGTCAATGCTGAAAGCAACTTGGGAAAATGGAAAAAAGTCGCTGGCAAAAGCGGCACAAAGCTATAAAAAACAGGCAGACAAACACCAGGCCCCACAAAGACCATTCCAGGTGGGGGAGAAGATCTACCTATCCACCAAGTACTTCAGGTTAAGGCTCCATAGTAAGAAATTGGGGCCAAAATTCATGGAACCTTCCCCATAGTAAAGGTCATCAACCCAGTCATGGTGCAACTGAAGTTGCCCCGACTGTTAGGGAAAATATACTAGGTATTCCATAGTAGCCTCTTAAAACCTGTGGTGGAATCAACCCTGAGGTCACCTTGTTAACCCCCAGACCCTGTGGTCATAGAAGGCCAAACCCATTATGAGGTGCAGCAAATCCTCAATTCGAGATGGCACAGAAGACAACTCCAATATCTAATCAAGTGGAAGGGCTACCCTTTATCAGAGGCATCTTGGGTAAAGAGTAGGAATGTCCAAGCTGATCACCTTGTGACTAGGTTCCAGGCAGAAAACCCAACCAAACCTGGGAGGGGGTTCACAACCCTAAGTTCTATACCTGTAATAAATTTGTTTTCTTTTTGTGTTGTACAGGTCACCTTCAGGAAGTGGGGGAACTGAATGTCAACTAAATAGATACTCCTTTGGTTTTTTTAGCTGCCAGAAAAAGGGAGTGGGGGAAAACAAGGCATTCTGGAAATGCCTAGATAATCACCTCGGTATCCCAAAGTTGTCAGAACATAAGACGGTTATTGGAGAGCATGATGGATGACTCTTGGAGATGGATTTGTCCCATTGGAGAAGTCACATCCAGGGTGGGGGAAAGACCAGAGTCAAGGGGAAAAAGTATGATGTGATTTAGTATCGGCTGCACCCAGCCACGTGCCAACATGGCAATTTCTAATAAACCAATTTACTTTTTCTGAGAGGCAGTTAGAGACTTTTGATTTGAATGAGGGTGGATTTGTTGGAGCCCTGACATATTAATTATTCCCCATCATATCAAGACACTTGAGAAAAATGAAATGGATCTAGAAAAAAGAATCCCACAAAAGTATAGTTGTTCACCGCCTAAACTATCCTTCCCCAGTCTAGTGCTTTTCAGACTGCTGGATTTCAGTTTGCTGACAGCTGTGAATTATGGATAGCGAAGTCCAATAAGCCTGAAAAGCAAGTTGGAGAACTCTGGCAGACAATAACAATCATTTAGTAATCTGGATAAACAATACTGTCTTTGTATATTTTAAGGACTAAAGAGGATTGAAATATTTTTGGTAGGCAATAGATAAAATTGTCACAATAGGTTTTATACTTTTTCAGTGTTCTTATGAACATCTCAGGATACAGGGGACAGAGTCATTCAGTCCCAGTACATTGCAAAATTCAAGAAAGTATCCCAAACAATATTTACATTCCAGAACTGTAAATTCAGTAAGCTTATGTATGATGTCATGATTTCAAAGGATCCCAGTTTGGAGGACGAGAAGGAGCTGGACCTGGGACCATTCCGACAGGAATGCCATTGTCCCCTCCAAATGAATAGAGAGTCCTGTACTGAAATAGCACAAGAGGAATGTCTATGGAGATTCTCAATCATCCAGGTCATGGCTGTCCCAAAGGTGTTTTTTCCAAAAAGCAACTGGACTTTCTTGGGTTTTGCTTTTCATTGAGGAAGCTTATTCTTGAAGAAGCTTCTTGTATGAGAAGCAAAACATTTAAAAAAAAAAACCAAGAAATTCTAGTTGCCTTTTGGAAAAAGCACCTTTGGGACAAGACAAGAGGAATCTGAAGCATAGATGGGGAACAAATATTAATGGTAGGGAAATTAGACATTGCAAACAGATTAGAGTATATGGACATCTCTTTGGTATATATGAACACTTCTGGTACCATGAGGCGAGAGTGTTCCCAGCCATTTCAATTATGTTTTCACCCCAACCCAGATAAAGTTACTTCTCTTAATTTCATTTTAAATAATAGGGAAATATTAGCCATTAACAGCTGGTGAATTTAAGTTTCAATTTTATGAAAGGATTTTCTTTCAAAAGTCAATGGAATGTAGTAAATGCTGTCTCGCCAAGTTTTTTTCCCCTTAGGAATCTGTAAGCAAAAGTGAATCCACATAGTTTTTTCTTCCAAAAAAGAATTATATTTGGAACTAAATTAAGGTATCTTGCTAATATAAGACAAATCATTAACCTTTATCCAACCATTACTTCTAGAAATTGTCAAAACTGATCCCCTTGAAATTCCATCTAATATAGTAGCTATTGAAAAATAATACAGAAAACGAACAGTACTTTATTTCATAGACAGACTGATTTCCCAAGTGCATATAAATATCTGCAAACTTTAGAAACTTCTCCTGGAAAAGAGCAGAACAGAACTTTGAACAGTTGTTATGAGCTGCTTAGTCACCAAATGAAACCTATATATTCATTTTTTTTGTTCTTGTTATTAATAGCATTGGCATTTTGTCTCAGAAATGATCTGGATATCAGTCATTTTTGGCATACAATAATACCCAATTAGAATTAAGGGTTTAACAAATGAATATTGCTATGTCTGAATGACTGTGGATGTCTTCCATTTGAGAAATTCATTTACTTAATTGAGGTCCAAAGGTCAAATTTGGCATCTCAATATTTATATAATTATTTTTTTAATTGACATGTAGCAGTTGGGTTGCATCTGAATTGACACTACTAAAAAGACTGAACGTTAACAGTGGTTTCAGTTTTGATATGGCATAGGCAATGCCTTTCTGTGGTTTGTCAGTTCACATCAGCTTTAACTAGTGATGTCAATATTGAGATATTAGAGTTTCAGTTCCACAACATTTCAGGAACCACATGTTGTGTGCCACCCATCTTAATAAATATTTTTTTTTCCTAGTGCAAATTACAACTGCAGGGGCCAATTTAGTTCAGGATCATGATGTGTTTATTTATGGGGAGAGAAAGAGTGTGTAGAGTATGTGTTATGGTAACTGTGAGAGCTAGAAGAAGAGATAATGTGATTTTTGATTTGGCTGTCTGATATAAGTATTTTATTCTTAAAGCAGAGGAAGAGACAAGCAGGAAAAATTACTCTTCTTTTCCTCTGCTCAACGAATATGGTACAGGAACCTGTTATTGCAATTATAAACCTTAACAGAAAACTTGTGGAAAATCAGAAGGATTGGAGAAGACTTTGGAGTCTTCTTTGGATTGGAGAATATGCCCACAAGTAGGAATACTTTCTGTGGCATATCTTTCAAGTATCCAGTGGTGATGAGTGTCCCATTGGAAAACTTGAGGAACCAGGTTAGCAAAAGATTATCATGGAGAAAAACCTGCCCATATGGTTGCTAGGAGTCAAAAATGAATTGATGATGCATAAAGAATAAATTAATTTGAAAGGTTGGGCCATATAATATTTTGCATAAACATTCAGTAACATTCAAGATTAATTCATGGATTTACAGTTTAAACTAGCTGTAAAATGGTTGAAAATATAGAATATTAAAGTAGAATTTTTAAAATCTTCTATGCTGTATTTGCTGTGAAATCAGCAGTCCCATTGGGTGAAAAATGTTACTACTTTACCACATCCTAAAATTGCTAAATGCTACTTAATGGTGTATTATAAATCAGGTCTCTTAAGGAAAGTTCATCAACTCTCTGCATGTTTAATTTCCATTAATTTCTTATATATTTGCACACAACAGGATAAAACTGGGCTGCTAATAACACAGAATATCTAACATACCTTGAGATTTTCATTGTCTATAGCAGAGATGCTATTTTAGGCTTGTTATTTTAATTAATTGTTTAGGCAATTATTCCAATCATATTTTCACCACTAATAAAATAGGATAAACAAAAGTTAAACCTAGAGGTAGTATATTTTGGATTAATAGGGGTTTTTAAATGTCTGATTCCTAGAGGCCTCCTGGACAAATCCTTGCAGTTTTTCAGAAATGGTTTGCCATTGCCTCCTTCCTATGACTGAGATAAAGAGAACAGTCCAAGGTCCCTCAAGTTTTGGTTTTGTGCCTAAAGCAGGACTAGAACTCACTGTCTCCCATTTTCTACATGGATGTCTTAACTATTTATTTATTTATTTATTTATTTATTTATTTATTTATTTGATTTGTCAATCGCTTACAAGATAATAGGCATAAGTATAAACATAGTTATGAATACATGGAATGGATACATATAAGAAAAATAAAATAAAAAGAATCAATAGAACAGAGATGGTAGGCACGTTGGTGCGCTTATGCACGCACCCTACAGACCTCTTAGGAAAGGGGTGAGGTCAATAGTAGACAGTCTAAGGTTAAAGTTTTTGGGGTTTGCGGAAGAAACCACAGAGTCCGGTAGAGTATTCCAGACATTGACTACTCTGTTGCTGAAGTCGTATTTCCTGCAATCAAGTTTGGTGCAGTTTACCTTGAGTTTGTATCTATTGTGTGCTGTTGTATTGCTATGGTTGAAGCTGAAAATATTCATTGACAGGTAGGACATTGCAATGTATGATTTTATATACTATACTTCGATCGGACCGAAGGCGGCGTAGTTCTAGGTTTTCTAGGTCTAGAATTTCAAGTCTGGTGGCATAAGGTATTCTGCAATGAGTAGAGGAGTGGAGAACTCTTCTTGTGAAATATTTCTGGACTTTCTCAACTGTATTAATATCAGATACGTAATGTGGGTTCCAGACTGATGATCTGTGTTCAAGAATTGGTCTAGCAAATGTTTTGTATGCTCTAGTTAGTAGTGTAATATTACCAGAGAAAAAGCAATGTAAGATTAGGTTAACAACTCTTAATGCTTTTTTGGCTATGTAGTTATAGTGGGCTCTAGCACTTAGATCATTAGAGATGAGTACTCCAAGATCCTTGACAGAGTTTGGATCATCAACAAGGTCTTGACTATTTAGCCTGTATTTTATTTTCTGATTTTTTTTTGCCAATATGTAAGACAGAGCATTTATTTGTTGAGATTTGAAGTTGCCATTTGTTTGACCATTCTGATACATAGTCAGGGTCTTTTTGAAGGGTAGCAGTATTGTCTGTGGTGTTGAATAGTTTTACAACATCGGCGAAGAGAACACAGTTGCTGTTAATATGATCACAGAGCTCATTTATGTAGAGTATGAAGAGAGTTGGTCTTAGAACACTGTTGACAGTTACTGGATTTGATAGGATGCTCCCAATTTTGACCATTTGTTGCCTGTTTGACAGGAATGCTTCTATCCAGTTATGCAGGTGTCCAGAGATACCATAAGATTTTAATTTTAGGAGTAGTTTGTCGTGTACCACTGAATCAAAGGCTTTACAGAAGTCTATGTAGATTGCGTCTATTGCTTTGCCCTGATTGAGTTGTGTAGTCCATATGTTTTTGCAGTGTAAGAGTTGTAGATTACAGGATAGTCTTTTTCTGAAACCAAATTGTTTATTAGAGAGTAGGTTGTTTGTCTCTAAGTGGAGGATAATGGATTGGTTAATAATTGATTCGATGACTTTACAGGTGACGCAGCATAAAGAGATTGGTCTGCAATTTTCAACTAGGCTGGGGTCTCCCTTTTTGAAGATGGGGATGACTGTGGCTTGTGACCATAGTTTTGGCAAGGAGCTGGTCCTGAAAGATTTTTCAAAGATTATGCTTAGAGGTTCGGCTATGGCAGTGGATAGCTTTTTTAAGAAGTAGGCGCATATTCCGTCTGGTCCAATAGATAGAGATGGTTTTAGATTGCGTAGTGCTTTTTCAACATTGTCTTCTGTAAAATCAATATGTATTAGATCATTGTAGTTGTCTGTGGTTCGACTAGGAAATACTGGGCATGATCCATTGCTGTTTACAAATACTGAGCCAAAGAATGCTTTGAAGAGATTGGCTTTAATGGTGTCGTCATTGCAGTCTTTTCCATTAGGTCCTTTCAGAGGTGGGATGGACCTTGAGTCTTTTAGTTTGTTGTTTACAAAATTGTAGAAAGCATAGGTGGAATTGGTGCGTAGAAGGTTTTCCTCTTGTTTAATGTGATAATTGGTGCATTCAGTCTTTATCTGGTGGCATAAATGTTTGTATCAGCTTTTGAAGTTGGCAACACGACCAGATTTGTTTTTCCGCCAAAGTGATCTTTTTTTGGATTGAAGTTTCCTTATTGTTATGGGTAATCTGTTTTTTCTGGTTTGGGGAGTTGTTATTGGTACATATAGTTTGATGACTCTTTTGTCTTCAAGTAAAAATGTGTTGTAATGGTCTTCAACAGTATTGCATCCAGTGAATAGAAATTGCCAATCAAGAGATGAGAGATCGTTGTCTATAGATCATAGTTGCCTTTTTTGAAGATATAATTGGGGGTCACATCGTTGTGTTGATTTTTGTGTGGACGTATGTTGAGACAAAAATCAATCATGCTGTGGTCACTGTTTGAAAAGGGTTCTTTAATTTGTATTCCATAAATTGAATTCAAACTATTGCAGAAGATTAGATCAAGGCAGTTGTTGAGTCTAGTATTGTTGGTTACTAGTTGTTCCAGTCCCAGATTTGTTACAGCATTGTAGAAGGCTGCATGTATAGGTTCAGTGTTACATTCATTTAGGGTCCAGTTAATATGAGGTAGATTGAAGTCACCAAGAAAGATCAAAGTATGTGGGCAGGATGTTGCCCAAGTTAGTAGTGAATTTAGCTTGTTTACATGTTCGATGTCATAATCAGGGGCTCTGTACCATAGTAAGAATCGAAATGTGATATTTGATGACAGTTCACAGATGATGGTCTCAGGAAGAGCAAGCTCCTGGGTAACTTGGATGTTTTTTAGATGTAAGGACTTTTTATAGAAGATAGCAACGCCACCTCCTCTACAGATTTCACGATCTGATTGGTAAATATTATAGTCTCTTACTGTGGTAATGGAGTCAGGGAGAGATGCGTTGAGCCATGTTTCACAGACAAATATGATGTTGAATTTAGCCATATTTAGTAATAGGAGAAATTCAGGTATTTTATTCACAAGGCTTCTTGCATTGAGTAGTTTGCATTTAAGGCCAGTTGTAGTTGGAATTGAGGTAGTTAGGGGCATGCATGCCTAGTTTTGAGTGATGGTGGGTTGGATGAGGTAGGGTTGGATGTGGAGTTGTGGGTTGTGTGACTTACTTTTGATAAATTCAGCATGGTAGTCAATGTACAGGTCCTTCTCTCCATTGTCTAGACGTCTTTTGAGTTCATTGCAGAGTTCACGGGAGCGAATTCTTTGCAGTATGGATAAGTCTGGTCTTGAGCAAAGTTTTTTGTGGTTGGGATTGGTTTTTGCAATGGCATTTATTGTATGAATGAATATGCGTTTGCTGGACTCATTTTTGTAAACAACTCTACAAAATTTTTGGGCCACTGAGCCATCATTGTATTTGAACTCAGGGCCATCTCTGGTTATTTCAATGATTTCTTCAGGAGAGATGTTTGTTGTATTTGAGTTGCTTATGATATTGCAAACTTTGGTTCCACCATTCCACCAAACAGGCTCTCACAATAGAGATATATTATCAATTAACGTAGAAAGTCAGCTAAGGAATTTTCAAGCTGGAATGCACATAACATTTCTCAATTTAAGAATATAATGTCAAAGAGAAGGTCCATTACTGGAAAAGAAATACAGTATAAACCATAAAAATGGATATTACTATAGTTCAAGAATCTCCAGTTTTCAAATTCCATGCAATATGTTCTTCATGCATAATTAAGATTCAGGAAATAAAAAATATAAAAACCCCTGGTTTTTAAAACCAGAAACACGGGGTTTTCTTTGTCTTCTTTGTTTGTGAGTTACAAAAATCTATGTAACAACATGAGAAGTTGATAATAACTAAATTGATGTGTTGCAGATAGGTGAATTATTTATTTAACAATTTTTATAGCCACCCAATTTACTAAACATGACTCTGGGTGGCATCCAAATCTCCACAGCTTCCAAGTATTGGGAAAAGACATGAACAGCATTGCTTAATTCAGCAGAGATAGAGATATATAATTGGATATCATTCACATATTGATGATACCTCACCCTATATTGATGAATGATCTCGATTAGTGGCATGATGAAGATGTTAAATGAGAGAGTGTATTGAATTCTGCAGCACCCCTCTCCAAATCAATACCAACCCTCCAATCCTGTAGAAAGGAAAAGAACTAGCCCAATGTTCTACAGCTCACTCCCAGCTATGGTATTGATCCAGATGATACCATAGTGAAAGTTATCGAAGGCCACCAATGGGTCCAAATGAGCAAGGACAAGTGTGCTATGCATGTCCTACTCCTGTTAGAGATCATCCAAAAATGCAGCCAATGCCATTTCCATCCCATGTCACTCTTGACTGAAAGGGGTCCAGATAATCCACTTCATTGAATGCCCAGTAAAGCTGCAGTGCAACCACCTTCTCCACAACCTTCCCTAAGAAAGGGAGTTAGTATGGTCCAGTATGGTGGGATTCAGCAAAGGCTTCCTGAGATTGGGTGGACCAAAGTCTCCTTTTAAGGAGCACCAAAATGATTGTGTCTCTCAAGGATGAATTAGCCACCATTAGAACACAACCACATGATTACTCCCCCCAGAACCCTTAATTATCCAGGAGGGGCATGAAACTATTGGTTGCTCTAAAGAACAGGTGGCTGAATTCATAGTCATTTCCACTGGCATTTCCAACAATCTACATCAAATTTGGCATCGATCTGGAAAGAATTTGAGTGATTTTTGTCCTAAAATTCTTTTTCTGTCTGTTTATCTATCTATCTATCTATCTATCTATCTATCTATCTATCATATATCTATATCTATCTATCTATCATCAAACTTCTTAACTGCTAATGGACATGATATTTAGCAGAAGCAGCCAAAATCCAAGGCCTCTGAAGGCCTACTCTTCAGGAAATGAGGTTGAGTTCTGGGGGTTGGAATGTAGTACTGGTACAAGGCATCAGATCCATGGTTTCTGCCACAAAGTCCTATACTGATCACTACCATAATATTCTGACCTGCCCAACTTTCTCCAAGGTCTTCCAGGACTCCTTACCTCATCCTCCATACCTCCCAAAACATAGCCCACCTACATCCATATGTCAAAGGAAGGGGTAGTTAGTGCCAAAGAGAAACCCATGTTATCACCAATCTTTACATCCTATCAATCATGTCTCTCCCTCCTCCAATCACTCATACTGCACTCCCCTTCCTTAAACCTCATCTTACCAATTTGCCTTTACTAGTCTCACCCAGGAAGGGCAATAGTTGCTACTAGGGGCAAAAAAACAACAACCCACTATCCAATCACAATCTTTTTTTTTAATTACATTTATATGCCGCCCTTCTCCAAAGACTCAGGGCAGCTTACAATTTTTGGGATACAACCCAGTGTGCCCAGCAATAGCCTTCATTCCATTGTATATGCCTGCTTATTACTAAGCAGCATTTTTACAAAGTCAGCTTACTGCCCCCAACAATCTTGGGTCCTCAATTTACCTACCCCGAGAGGATGGAAGGCTGAGTCAACCTTGAGCCTGGTGGGATTCGAGCCTACAGTAATTGTAGACAGCTGGAACTTAAATGCAGGCATTTAACAGCCTGAGCCACCAAGGCCCTTGTGTGGGAACGATAGAGCCTCTGGGGCAGGTGATTCATTTTTAAAATCTAGACTGAATTTACAGGGATTTGCTTATTTCAATAATTAGGTATATTCTATTATTTCAAAATATAGTAGGGTAATTATATAATCTTTGCAGAAGGGCCTATGAAAGAATCCATCTGGAGTTCTGGACTTTTAACATGAAGCTTATCTGGTGAGCACCACTAACAAAGAATTTTTGAAAATAATCAAAGGCAAAGCTGAAAGTGTGTTCACTGCTGGGATGAGAAACCACTTAGATGGTTCCGCCCCAGATGCCTGATGGGCCCTGAGAGGTTCCAGGTGGAACTGGGGTTTTTTCCCTCTTCCCTTGCCCACAGCTCTGCCGAGGATCTGGCGGCCGCTTGGCAACAGGCTGCGTCAGATGCCCTCGACAGGGTTGTCCCCATGTGTCCCCTCACACACCGTGGATCCCGGATGGCTCCTTGGTATACCGAGGAGCTTCGGGAGATGAAGCATCATCAGAGGGGTTTAGAGAGCAGGTGGAGGTCCACCTCCTCCCAATCCGATTGAGCCCAGCTAAGAGCCCATATTAGGACTTACCTGGTAGCTATGAGAGCAGCGAGAAGGTCTTATCTCTCCGCCCTCATAGCATCCACAGATAACCGCCCAGGTGCCCTGTTTCAGGCTACCCGCTCTCTCCTTCATACGGGGAGGGGCGCGGGAAGGAGGGTCAGATCAGATAGAGATGGGTTGTCCTCTGATTTGCGGTGGTCTGGGGAGCGGGATACAAGCAGTCCGGCCGGTGTGATCTAGGATGAGTTTGATCCTGTTTCCGAGGATGAAGTGGACAGGACTATGCGGCGGCTGAGTTCCACCACATGTTTGTGGACCCATGTCCCTCCTGGTTGGCTTATGCCACCAAGGAGGCCACCTGCGGTTGGCTCCGGGCAGTTGTCAACACTTCGTTAAGAGAGGGTGTTTTTTCCTCTGCCTTGAAGGAGGCGGTGGTGAGACCCCTCCTGAAGAAGCCTGCCCTGGACCCAACCGTGTTAGACAACTTTCGTCCAGTCTCCAACCTTCGCTTTTTGGTGAAGGTTGTTGAGAGTGTGGTGGCTCAGCAGTTTCCACTTTTCCTGGATGAAGCGGACTACCTGGATCTGTATCAATCGGGCTTCCGACCCGGTTACAGCACAGAGACGGCATTGGTCGCGCTGATGGATGACCTCTGGAGGGCTCAGGACAGGGGTTTTCCTCTGTCCTGGTCCTATTAGATCTCTCAGCGGCTTTCGATACCATCGACCATGGTATCCTTTTGCGACGCCTCGGGGGGTTGGGAGTGGGGGGCACTGTTCTTCAGTGGTTCACCTCCTACCTCGGGCAGTGCAATCGGTGTGGGGGGGTTGAGGTCGACCCCAAGGGTGCTCTCTTGTGGGTCCCTCAGGGTTGGTCCTCTCCCCTTTTATTTAACATCTACATGAAGCCACTGGGTGAGATCATCCGTGGTTTTGGGGTGTGATTCCATCAGTGCAGATGACACCCAGCTGTACATCTCCACCCCAAACCAGATCAGTGATGCCCTCTCCCTGATGACCCGGTGTTTGGATGCGGTATGGATTTGGATGAGTGGGAACATGCTTCGACTCAACCCGGCCAAGACTGAGTGGCTGTGCATACCGGCATCTCGGCCCAGTCAGGAATATCCATCTCTGGCCATAGGGAGAGAGGTGTTGCCCCTGTGGATAGGGCGGAATCTGGGGGTCCTCCTGGATGTCCCGGTTGGAGGAGCAGGTGGGAGCCATTGCCAGGGGGGCCTTTGCCCAGCTCTGCCTTGTTCGTCAGCTTCGCCCATTTCTGGACCAAGATGCCCTGCACACAGTCACTCATGCCCTTGTTACCTCTAGACTCGACTACTGCAACACTCTCTATTTAGGATTGCCCTTGCATACCATCCGGAGATTGCAACTGGTGCAAAATGTGGCGGCGCGGGTGGTGATGGGAGTTTCCCGATTCTCCCATGTTACCCCCCTCCTGCACTGCCTGCATTGGTTGCCGGTTGCACTCCAGGTGAGATTCAAGGTTCTGGTTTTAACATACAAAGTCCTTCACGACATGGGTCCTCAATATTTAAGGGAGCATCTTCTGCTGATATCGAGTGCCAACCGCCCTGTGCGAGCACATAGGCAAGGACTCCTCGGGGTCCCGTCGGCAAGCCAATGTCGGCTGGCGGTCCCCCGGTGACGAGCCTATTCTGTCGTGGCCCCTGACCTCTGGAACCAACTGCCCGTGGGGCTCCGCCTGGCCCCTGACCTCCGCACCTTCCGCCATGATTTGAAGACCTGGTTGTTCGACCAATCCAGGCTGTGACCCCTCCTTGGGGTGTGGGATGGGTTTCTTAATTATTTTAACCACTGTAAATTTTAGTTTTTGTATTTTTGGGCTTGTGAAATTAGTTTAATTTCTTTTTAAGTATTTATTGTTGTTGCTTTTAGTTGTGTGCCACCCTGAGTCTTCGGAGATGGGGCAGCATACAAGTCCAAAAAATAAATAAATAAAGCTATCACTTTCTAATTTTGTGTTCTACAGAACTATGAAGAAAAGCAGGTGATCAATCAAATAAAATTTATCTTTGTCATGTCCCAACATATGCCAGATGATGATAGATTATTTTGTTTGTGAAAATACCATCAATAGTGTTATGTATG
The DNA here is from genome assembly GCA_009733165.1 of Naja naja. NCBI lineage: Eukaryota > Metazoa > Chordata > Lepidosauria > Squamata > Elapidae > Naja > Naja naja. The sequence continues at coordinate 323,450,168 of CM019148.1, read as the reverse complement.
CAGGTTTAAAGTCATTGGTTTAGTTTGTACTGTTCTTGTAAAATGTAAGAAATGATTGGTTTAAAAAGTGCAGGAAAACCCTGCACTCTGATTGGCTGGCAACTGCGGCTGCTGGCTATAAGTAGCAGCCGAAGCCCAGCCAAAGTGGGTTCGTTCTGAGCTGTAGTCACTAATAAACAAAGAGCTTGAAGCACTCCGTGTCTGTCTCTTCATGCAAACTTAACAAATAGGTGTGTCTTTGGAATGATATTTCTCCTTCTGCTAGTCAGTATCAGTAAAGGCAACTAGTATCTGGTGGATTTATGCAATGCCCAGGCTACATATCTTAGATAGTTGTCTTGCTATCCTTCAGATGTAGTGAAAAGAAGACTGAGATTTTTTATTTCATTACAGCTGGAAATTCATTACTCACCTTTCAGGCAGATAGTATCAAAAGCTGAAAATCGATTTTATCACTTTCTGAGATAATGTATCATATATCTAACCAGTGGTGGGATTCAAAATTTTTACCACCAGTTTTGTGGGTGTTGCTTGATAGGTGTGGCAGAGGAAGGATTCTGCAAAATCTCCATTCCCACCACACTCCAGGGGAAGAATACTGTAAAATCTCCATTCCTTCCTCACTCCTGGAGGAAGGTTACTGCAAAATCTCCATTCCCTCCCCACCCCACTAACCTGCTCTCTAGCTATGTTCTCCTGTGCAGGGCAACAAAAGAAGACCCAGCCGATCAGCTGGGACTTGGGAGGCAGAGAATAGATAGGGCAGGGCCAGCCAGTGATGGTATTCCGAACTACTCAAAATTTCCACTACCGGTTCTCCAGAACTGGTCAGAACCTGCTGAATACCACCTCTGTATCTAACCCTATCCTGCACTGGCATTATTTTATAGCCACCTATGTTGTATAAAATCTCATGCAATTCTTGATGCCAAAATTAAATAGGCTTGATGCTGCTCGCTCTCTCCCTCTCTCCTTCTCTTCCCCCCTCTCTCTCTTCATATTCTATCGCGGCCCCCAACCTCTGGAACCAAATCCCCCTGGGACTCCGCCTGGCCCCTGACCTCCGTGCCTTCCGCCGTGAATTGAAGACCTGGTTATTTAACCAAGCCGGGCTGTGACCCTTTGGGGGGCCGGTTTTATTATGGTTTTTATTATGTATTTATGTAATTATATTTCAATGGGGCTTGTTAGTTTAATTCTTTTTTAGCTATTTATTGTTCTTGTTGTTTTAGTTGTGAGCCGCCCCAAGTCTTCGGAGATGGGGCGGCATACAAGTCTCATTAATAAATAAATAAATAAATATGAAAACTAAATCCTCAGATATCATGATGAATAAATTTACAATACAGACTAAATCTAATTCTACTTTAGTAATTTAGATTAGTAAGACAAGTTTGGTAGGATCAATTTTTTGAACCTGCAAAAATAAAAAAGCCACAATAATGTTACAGTGCAGCTATATGATCTCCTTAATCTATTTACTCTGTACTGTTATATTCCAAAACTACTACCAGCAGTAAAATATGCTTTGTACTTTTAGGGTTTTTTTTTCCCAGGCTTGCTGATACATTTCACTAGTTTGTGGGTGGTACACAGTTACATAAAGTACAACACTAGTACCTAAATATCTGAAGCAGAGAAAATGGTGATAAAAATGGCTTTGGGGAAAGAATCAACACATATCAACTAAGTCTCAGGTTTTTCAGCTCTATTTTAAAAAAATGTGGCATGTCTGCAATATTCATATATTGTAGGCGCAAATGCAGGTGGGAATTAGAGCAAATTGATTATCCACACTTGCCTATGTGCAAATTTATTTCTTATTGTACAGTTGATGCAATGCCATCTCACATTGGTGCTGTGTATCATTGTAATCAATATTATCTATATTCACAGAGTTTGTGAGTTCTACTGTATGCTTTTTATGAGGTTTCAGTAAATGTTTCATGAAATAAATCACTGGCTTTTATCATCCCATGTCTCCTGGTGTTATTTATAAGGGCTTGGTAATGCAACATGTTGGTTCATGCTAGAAATCTATAAATCATCTAATCCAGCAGAGGCAAGAGCAAATATTAGTAGATTTGATCCTTTGAAGAAACCCAGTTAACAACACTCTGAAATAAAGATATGTGATGATATCTAAAATACAGAGATGAGAAATACATTTTAGTGTTAATGTATTCTCTTGAGAGGGAATGTAGTTCTATCATATTGATAGTACTTAAATTCTAAAATTTCAGGTAGGAGCGCTCAAATAGAACATAAAATGAGAAGAGGCCCAAGCTAAAATAATTGGAATGTAGGAGTTTGTCCTTAAAGCACCCAGCATTGTTGAAAGAAAGATTGACAACCATAAGCAAGAATATAAAAAAGAGAAAATTAGTCAACATTGTGGAACATATATCAGTGGAAATTAACTATGACAATCTCTAAGTTCAGAAGTATTTATTTCACAATACCTGTAACTACAAGTCACACAGAAGCAAAGTGTGTCTTAGAAACCTTCCAAAATCATCTGCTGGCCACAGTGATATATAAAGAATTTGATTAATCCAGTCTCTTTTTAAATCAGTATAATTCAAGGACTAAGGGATCCTTGGTAGAACCCCTAATTTCAACCCTGAGCTACAAATATTCTCCTTTATTAATTCAAGGGGTATTTTATTCTCAGAAAACAATCCAAAGCCTGAATTATTGATAGAGGGCTAAATTGTTCCAGAAAGCCCCATAGATTTCTATGTTAACTATCTTTGCTTTGATGAAAGTAGGTGCAGCTGCAGGACGATAAAAAAAATCAAGATGGCAGTGTGACCATGTGATGAATAAAACAGGGGTGCAAGTCTTCATTCATTCATTCCATTGATATAGTTTCCCATCTGATTAATATGCCTCTGGGTGGCATAAAATAAAAGCAGAGCATAAAAGAAACAAGCATTAACATTAACATTCAATTCAACAATTCCTGTTCACACAATATTAGTCTTATCTCACTACTATCGCATGATTTGAACAACATTGTATCTACTGTTTCTATACTGCAAAATGGCCAGTTGTTTCTGTTTAAACCATATCCATAATGTGTAAGATGAAGTGAATTTCCCCTCTCTTTTCTGGGAGGTCTGGGAACCAGCTCTGTCTCATTAATAAGAGAGTATTAACAATGACATCTTAAAAGAGAGGGCAGGCAACACCTACTAGTAATTTATTAGCATAACTGCACTTTCAAAACTTCTCCCCAATGAAGATAAAGTATTTTATCAGTCAGGTCAATTAAACAGAGCCAGGGTAACAAAGCACTATTCAGACAAGACCTTTGATACAGCTACTGCTGAATTACTTTAAGAATCACTAATGAGACTCTTAGACACATTTAACAAGTGTTGTTCAGTGGGAGAAGAGATTATTTTAAAAAAGTATTGCTTTCTATGCAGTGCACGAAATATCAACATTAATTTCATGGTATAAATAGTTTGTGCCTGTGACAAAACCCAAAACATAGCAAGTTTTTAAAATTGCAGATGTCCACCTTGTCATTAAAATGTAAATCACCATCTCAATTAAATTTTTATTTAATAGAATGCTTCCCAACCTCATTTCTAAGTGCTAGAATAATTAAAATCTTCAATTAAATTTGTGCTGGTGTTCTTGGTTTGCAATCACAGGCAAAGAGAAGGGCGTCTAAAGATAAGTTCAAATGGCTTAAGTGTGCAATTTATAATAGTAGCAAGAAAAATCAATGCCCCTATGTGTGAGGAAGACTTACTGAAATGAAGTGCAATGGTAGAGGACAGCATTTTATATATCTACAGATCAATGAATAGATTCTTACCTACTTCTTTTACAAATGTTAGTTCAGTTGGTTTCACACTCTATGAAATCTTTGACAGAACCCGAAATCATGTTGCCAAAATAATGTAGAGATGACCCAAATTTCAAAGAAATCTGATTGCTACATTTAAAAAAAAACCTTCTGGATACCATTATTTCTACCTTACCAATCTAACATGGTGTGAAAAACAAGGAGGGTAGCCAAAATGGTGATACTAAATCCTTAATAGTATACATTTTCACCCATTTTTAGTGGGCAACTATGGGCAAACGTATTGAGAAGTCGATTTTAAAAAATCTAACAATGAAATTCCACCAAAATATTTCAAAACCAAAGACTTCTCCTCAGCCATGAAGTAAATCTTCCTTTTAGTTTATGAAAGAAGCAAGTAGAGAAAGCATGAAAGATTTTTAAAATAATAAAATGGCCAAACAGATGAAAGAAAAACCTACATTAAATTTACGTCATTTAGCTTCAATTTCCTTTCCAGTTCAAGGTGCTGAGTAATCTATAAAGAACTTCATTGATCAGGATCATAACTGATGAAGAGAATCCTCTTCTTGTGTATTCCTATATGCTTTCTAAAATTTCCTTTGAATGCTGTGGGTACTTTTTTTAAAATTACATTTATATTTATATGCCGCCCTTCTCCGAAGACTCAGGGCGGCTTACAATTTTTGGGATACAACCCAACTTGTAGTGGTGCCCTAATATAGTTTGCAGCAGTCTGGGGGTGTTTTTCCCCTCATTGGTGATCCCCAACTCTGGAAAAGAACCAAGCAGAGAAAACACACAAAACTATCAATATATTCAAAGGAATAAAATTCACAAAGAAAGAAGAAAACACCACCACACTCCCCTTCCTAGGTATCCTCATCAGCAAAAGCACTGATGCCAAATAACAAACATGAGTCTATCCAAACAAAAAAAAACCTACCCACACCAAGAAAGTGCAAGTGCCCCACTACCAAAGTAACAACTCAACCTTCCACAAGAAAAGCTATGAAAGAACACTACTTAGGTGAGCAGAAACACTGCAGCACGCCTGAACATCAGAAAAAAGAAAACAGAGCATATATATAATGTCTTCCGAAGAAATGGATACTCCCTTAACTTTATCGAAAAGTGCCTAACCAGCTACCCATATCTCAACCAACACAAGCTTTGAAAAGGATAGCACTGCCATGCATCAAAAACATCCCAGAATTCACCAATAGACTATTAATATCTTTGTAGCACACAAACCCAACTAAAGCTCTACAAAACATCTTAAGTAAAGCAAAAGATTCAGCAGTCTCAGAAGAATAACCAGGAGTCTCACAAGAATAATCAACTCTACAACATACAGTATAAAAACTGTACAGTTAACATACTGTAAAGACTGTAACACACTATTTGGAACAGAGAGAAGACTAGCAAAGTGCATTTATGAACACCAAATAGCAGTCAGAAGACTACTTAATTTTACAAATCTGTCAACAACAGGCAAATAGAGATAAACATCTACATCAGTGGTTCCCAAACTTTTTCAGCCCACCACCCCCTTGGTGCTACAAACTCATCCTCAGTGCCCCACCCAGGAGTGGGATTCAAATTTATGTGGGCATGGCCTAATTTGAGGGTGTGGCTTGCTGGTCACATGACCAGGTTGGTGTGGTTTGGTGGTCGTGTGACTGGGTAGGCGTGGCCAGGTGACTGGCAAACAAGTGGTCTTCACTTAATGGCCAATTGTTTAGCAAGTGTTCTAATTTATGACTGGCCTCCCCAGAGATACTTGACCAGTTTTTGGAGTTTTGACAGCCATGCACACACATACACACACACACTCCCTTCTAACCCTTCTGCTGGAGCAGGTCATTGGACTAGAATCGGCAAAGCATCTCTGATTAGATTCTAGTAGTGAATAAAATGTAATCAGAGATGCTTTGCTGATTCTTGTTGATGTGTTTTATTTGTATCTATTTTATCTTGCTGAATTGCATTGACATGTGTGTCCCTTCTTGTGCACAACCCAGAAGCTTTTGTGATTCTTTACAGCAAAAATTACTGACCTCTGGCTTTACTCTACTTTTCAAATGTGCCGCCACTGCCGCGTTCTAGATGCTGGCCCCGCAGGTCCACCCCATTGAGCCCACTGAACTGGAGGTAACTGCCCAAGCAAGTCAAGTCAACGGGGGGAGCCTGAGAGAGGGAAAGAGAGAGAGAGAAAAGAGAGAAAGAGAGAAAAAGAGAAGGAAGAAAAGAAAAAGGGAAAGAAAGAAAAAGGGACAAAGAAAAGGGGGGATGGAAGGAAGGGACAGAAAGAAAAAGAAATAAAGAAGGAGGAAGGGAGGGAGGAGAAAGATAATCTATTCTAGTCCAATCACCTGCTCCAGCAGGGTTAGAAGGGAGTGTGTGTGTGTGTGTGTGTGTGTGTGTGTGTGTGTTCTCCTTGTAATTTACCAGTATATTTTGGTTTTGCCTTCTTCAGAATTAGCACAATACATTGGGGAAAAGTAATTTTTAGGGTGGAGATCTGGTCCAATGGATCCTGATTAAAGCCTCAACAAAATGTGAGAGCTTCTTGATAGTCTTGACCATGTTTCATCCAAAAAACCTTTAATAGAAGCCAAAGAGGTTTAAATGTAATTAAAAAAACATTATTGTTTTTATTGTTACATTATAAATGTAATTTAAAAAAATGTGCTGGCAAAGATGTTTCAATGTGGAAAAGGGCCTCTGTCTAAACTAGGCCTCATTTCAATCTGATGCATCAGGCTCTCTCTCTCTCTCTCTCTCTCTCTCTCTCTCCCCTCCCTCCCTCCCTCCCAGACTGGCTTTGCTCTACTTTCCCGATGTGCCTGTGGGGCTGGTGCTACGAACATGAATGGATGGATGGATAGAGAGAGAGAGAGACAGAGACAGAGAGTGACAGGTAGGTAGGTAGGTAGGTAGATTGGTAGATAGGTAGGCAGGCAGGCAGGCAGACCTTTTGGATGAATGTATGGATAGGGAGGGAGGGAGGTAGATAGATAGATTGGTAGGTAAGTAGGTAGGTAAGTAGGTAGGTAGATAGATTGGTAGATAAGTAGGTAGATGATAGATAGATAGATAGATAGATAGATCGATCTATATTGGTAGATAGATAGGTAGATAGGTAGGTAGACAGAAAGACAGGCAGGCAGGTAGGTAGGTAGGTAGGCAGGAAGGCATGCAGACAGACAGACAGACCTTTTGGATGGATGGATGGATAGATAGATCTATATTGGTAGATAGGTAGGTAGGTAGATAGAAAGACAGGCAGGCAGGTAGGTAGGTAGGTAGGCATGAAGGCAGGCAGACAGACAGGCAGACCTTTTGGATGTATCTATGTAGGAAGGCGTGCGGAAGCAGCCCAGACCAGCGGAGGCAGAGGGAATGATCACTTGGAAAGTAAGCAAGCAAGCAAGCAAGCAAGCGCAGGGCTCTGTCGGAAGAACCGGGCTGCAGAGGGAGGCTAGGTTCTAGATCCAGGCTGGCCACGTAGAGCCGAACCGAACTGAGCCACACGCCTTGGAGAACCGCAGCTGCACCCACCTGCATCCTGTGAGCAAGCCCGGCTGGCTGGAGAGGTGGAGGCCAGGCGGGCACTGTGCATTCCTTTGTTCTCCTCCAGGGAAGGGGGCCCTAATGGAAGGGACCACCCATCCCTTCCACTGCATGCCTTGGGAGGGTTTTGCTTTCTGGCATTCTGGCGCACCTCCACTGCTTCCACCAAAGAGGGCAGACTGCAAGCTAAGGCACCCCCTTTCCGCCACCTCCCACCTCTCCCCCCTCCAGGCTTGGTAAGGCTCACTGCACATGGGTTCCGCATTGAGGCACTGGCTACGGAGTGATGAAACAGTCAATGGGATGTGTGGCCGGCAATCAGTGAGCCTGCGGGGCCGGCACCTTGAATGCCCCCTGCCGCCTCTTAGCACCCCCCTGCCAGCCCCCTTGCCTCTTTTTTTTTAATTACATTTATATGCTGCCCTTCTCCGAAGACTCAGGGCGGCTTACAATTTTTGGGATACAACCCAATGCGCTCATCAATAGCCTTCATTCCATTGTATATGCCTGCTTATTACTAAGCGGCATTTTTACAAAGTCAGCTTATTGCCCCCAACAATCTTGGGTCCTCAATTTACCTACCCCGAGAGGATGGAAGGCTGAGTCAACCTTGAGCCTGGTGGGATTCGAGCCTACAGTAATTGTAGGCAGCTGGAACTTAAATACAGGCATTTAACAGCCTGAGCCACCAAGGCCCTTTACCACCCCCCTAAGGAATCCCACCCCCCTAGGGGGCGGTACCGCCCACTTTGGGAACCACTAATCTACATACCACTGAAAAGAGGCAATCAAAAAGCCAAAAAGGAAACAAAAAAGATTAAAACACTTCCTCATCATATGAGCAGGGATTAACACCAAGATTAACACTAGATCAATAATCAAGAAGTAAAAAAAAAAACCTCAATCAAGGAACTACCAATATGGACAAACAAGTTAATAATAAATAACTGCCTAATCAAGGAACCAGAAAGAACACTCCCACGAACACTGACAGGGCAAACCACTAGCATGTAAAAATTAGAACAAAGCCACCCCCTTCTAGAACTGAAAATGTCATCTAGTTTGGTAGTAAATCATCTTCAACAGGGGTATCAAACTCACATTGTCACAGTGGCATCGTGTGATATCAGTTGCTAAACCAGGTGTGGGCGTGGCCAGCAAGGGACACATCCAGCCTGCGGGCCAGGAATTTGACAACCTGATCTACAAGAAAACCACTAATGTCAGAGAGCACAATTTCACAATCTGAAATGACTTTTCTAGGAAGGCAAATATGGCACCTAGACTATTTATTTTCCAATATCAGACAAAAATATATTTTTATTCCTCAGCTTTTATCTAATATTTGTTTAGCTTTTTTCAAGTTCAACTAAGGAAAAAAGAACAGAACACAAAGATACATACTGTGCATTATGAAAAACAAATACATAATAAATGCTTAAAAATAAGTGGAAAAAATAAGTGAAAGGTTGGTCAATCATAATTTGCTCTATGAAGCTTAAGTGTGTTTCAGCAACAATAAGAAAAAGTAAAAATACTCTTTAGGGCACCTTGGCAATTTAATAGACAAAACCACTAACCATTGCTGCCTTATTGTTTCTACTCATTATCATTCTTGGTGACTTTTGAAGCTGTGATTAGAATTATAAGGGCCCTAGAGATTCTTAAATAAGGTCAAATTCCAATTCAAATGGTTGTATCACAAGGTAAGCTTCCTGAGTTAATATTCATTCATTTCAATCTGAGCAGAGGTTGAAATGTATTAATAGTCTCACATGATGGAAGGATTTGCTAATTTAGCATTTATCTATTGCAAGCTGAAATACTGATACATTTCAAAGTAAAAAAAAAGCAACTCTTTCTCAAGAATTGATATTGTGACCATGCCAAATATAATGAATATACAGTGAACAGCCAACAGGTTGCCAATTATTATTTGGAACCAAACTTAGACAGAACTCATTCATTGTTTCAAAAAAATACTGTGGTTTCTTTGGCTTTGCTTAGTGTGATGCTTAAACTCCACAATCCTATTTCATAAATCATAGAAGATTTTGTGAATTCAGTCAATGGTGTTTTATTCAACATGTCTAATTAAACCATGGGTGAATGCAGCATTTGAATCAGGTTTATTGTCATGCTTATACAACACACTAAAATTAATAGAACTTTAGTCATAATTTTGTTATCCGCTTCAGTGGGTCTATTCTAAGGATGGACAAGGCCTGGTTCAAAACCTATGAAGATATTTATTTATGGCTAAATAGCTGAATTGTATAGACATTCTGCCACTTCTTTTAAAGGTTGTTTGAGCTTCCTATATACCACAATGATTGGTGAGCCTGGGGAAATCAGTTTCCATTTCAGAAAAAAGCCAAATGTGGAGCCAGCCAAGTTGCTGAAATGATAGGCTGAGTAAGTATCTGTATTATGTATGACCACATATTTGATTAGAATTGATGCTCCAAACTATCTTGACAACAATATAAGTTTCTAATCTGCATCCAGGTTTAGGATAATAAGCTTAACACATAATGGGCATGTCAAATTACTTGCAATAAAATAAAGAAAAGAGGGTTTAAAAAATAGGCCCTTCCTTCAGCTTTTCCAAAACAATAACATTGTGTTGCAGCTTACATTGGATTAGTTGAGTTTCCTTTTCCTCCTTATATTTAACAGAAGAAAATCTCAGCACATGGTCTGAAGGAACAATACTGAGTAGGTTCATAACACTGGATTAGACACCAGTCTGGAATCTATATACATTAGTAGAAGCAGTTAATTAAAGCACAGTGCATCCAAAAATTGAAGATATCCCCACAATCAGCTTGCAGTAGATAAGATGAAAGAAAAAGAAGAGGATGACCAGTAGCAAGATGGATGGTCTCAGTTACTGAAGCAATAAGTGCACCATTGGAAGATCTGAGAAACCAGATTAAGGATAGATCACTATGGAGAAAATTTATCTAAGTGGTTGCTAGGAATTGAAACAACTCGATTAATAATAATTAAAGCAATTAAGAAGGAAATGCTTTTTCACAAATTAAACAAGATCTATAGTGATACCTTACATATAGTGGGAACATATAGTAGATAAAGTATGGAATATTTGTTGCTTGTTCTAGTTGGACTAAATCTCATAGTCTTAAAAGAATATAATGACATATATTCTACTCTACTGACTTTTTTGAAGTTTTTGTGCTGATTGTCTGAATATACTTACAAATGATCCAGTAAGAAGTAGAACAGTATGTTTGAGATCCTAAAGGTTTAAACTACTTGCTTACACTTAAAAGCATTGTTTAAAATGATATAAACCATTTTCTCTCTCAAGCATGGGCAAAACACTTTAGACAACAACATACTTAATCTTATTATCCTATCAAGGTACTTTAAAAAGGACTGCCAGCAACCATAAAAATAATTCACAGCTTGAGGCCATCTGGAACCTGGGAGGCTGCTAGGTAAGTAGGAGGCAATGATTTGTGATTGTTCTTGAAAAGAAGTCATAGGAAAGTCTTCCTACTAATGTTAGCTGTCACTTTTGAAACCTGTGAGTGAAAATTAAGTTCTCATGAAACTTTTAGAGTGGCAGAACATAAAAATAATGTTTTGTCCTTTAATTCCCTTGGACTATTTTAATGTTTGTTTATCAAATTTCTATACCACTCACCTCACCTAAATGACTCTGGGCAATTTACAATAAAACCATTAAGAAAACCACAGTTAAAAGCAATATTAACTTAGATTTCTTTTCTCAGGCTAAGGATACCCAATACTTCTAAACTGTCCTCATACTTTTTCCTTTCATAACCCTGATATTCTTGGTGGCTGTCCTTTAGACATGCTTGTTTGTTAATGTCTTCCTATAATAGGGTGCACAAAACTGTATGCTATACTGCAGATATGTGTGGCCAATGAAGAATATTTTTTAAATTTTTCTTGACCTTGATAAAAGGTAAAATTCCCTCACACATATGTGCTAGACGTTTCGGCTCTAGGGGGTGGTGCTCATCTCCATTACAAAGCCAAGGAGCCACGCTGTCCAAAGACATCCCCATGGTCATGTGGCTGGCATGACTAAATGCGCGACGGCACACTGAACACTGTTACCTTCCCCCAAAGTGGTCCCTATTTTTCTACATGTATTTTTACATGCTTTTGAACTACTAGGTTGGCTGAAGCTGGAACAAGTAACTGGAGCTCAAAATTTTTTCCTAGGTATTATTAATAGAAGTATGATCTTGATATACTTCTATTAATAATACATAGGATCTTTTTTTTTCTGTGTTTTTTCCCTTCCTGACATATTGGCTCATATTTAAATCAGTACCTGGATGGTTTTCTCCTTTTTTCCTAGGTATTATAATGTTATAAATCTTGATATGTTGTATTATTTCATTATAGTTGTTTATGTGATTAGAGATTATTAACATTTTACTGTTTAGGTAGTTTGAAGTACTGGTTGAATTCTTTGGCCATCTAACTGTAAGCTTTCTGCCTTATAATACCTAACCCACCCTGAGAATCAAGGAAATCTCTTCTACAGAATAATGATATTGGAACTTAAAAGTTTCATTTTAAGCTCCAATATCATTATTTTGTATCTTTTTTTCAAAATACACATAACTATAGGAATGCACTATTTAGCAGCAATAGGTTATATGATATGTGGATTCCTCTTGATCACATTTTGAAATAACAGCATGTGCTACACACTAGTTTTTTTGCCAATATGAAACCAAGCTTAATGTTTTAATGAATTCTTAGGCCAAAGCATAAATTAAGATAGGATAGATGAAATACTTGGATTGCTTAACCACCCAGGGGCTCTCTCATGTTTTAATTTGATGAAACATTTCATTGTGTGCCAAAAGTGTACTGATATTGCTCAAGTAACAATACTGATATTTCTATGAGACTTTTGCTCAACAATATTTTGATTAGGCAGGAAGCTAGGAAAATTCAGGTTCTTATTTTTCTTTTCTTATTCTCCTTTTCTTTACTCTCTCCCCAAAGCAACAAAATATGGAAAGTTAACAGGCTAGCAATTATCATACCCATTCAAGATGCAAGGGCCAAAGGGATAGATCAGGTGAAAATATATCTGTGTCAATTATTGATAGCTTGATGAAACATAATCAATCAATCAATACAGATAACAACCATATTGACCTTCTAGTTATAAATAATAATGAAAGAAAGGGAACATAAAGGAAGTTAATGTATTAAACATGGTTCTCTGTATATATACCACCTGGTTGTTCTTAAGGACTGTGTGTCTTTGTCTTCTCAACTTAAAAAGATGTCTAAAAAGAAAGGCAAAATATTTCATTTTCCTTAATACATACTCTTTTCATGCCCATAATGCTGACCTGGCTTGGGGAAAATGCTTTTTCAATTTCTTACATTTATATAGACATAGAATATGAATAATATTTGTATTTTATGTGTGTTGTTAGAAAGTTGCTAAAAGAAGTTAAAAGGTAAAATAGAGGCAGATAAAAGATCCTGAGGTCAAAAATATAGTAAATGAGATTGCACAGCGAAGAACCACATTTTTCTTAAATCCCATGTAATTTTGATCATAAATTGATTTTGTCCTTCATACGGTCTTCCATCCTACCCTATCATAAAACTAAGCACTCAATTTCCTAGTCCCAGTATCTCTGTCTGTACAAGTAATAGTTTTAGTTCAGTTCTTCAACAGCCACTACTTTCTTCCATTCTGGGGATGTGTATCAAAATTTCCACATTTACAATGTAATTACATACAGAATCAAACTATTAAGTATATTCAAATATATTCACATAATCTAAATTAATCTGTTATCAGAATTCCAGGTAAGTGGAAGGGTATTTATTGTTCTGGATCTTAGATCAACGAGATTCAATAAGATTCAGATTTGGATCTTACATGATTTACAAAAGCCTAAATTTAATTCAGGCATCTCACAAATCTGTCCCAGTCACCTAGATTTAATTTGAGCTTGAATGAAGATATTGCATTATTCTTACTTAAACAATGTGTTGGCATTGGACTGGGATACAGCTTGGAAGCCAGCACAGATGAAAATCCAGATTCTGTAAACAATTCCACACTATAGCTCTGTAAACTATTGTGGAATGATTAAAATTTCTGCACTATTTCCAAGGGAGGCAGAATAGAATGGAATGGAATGGTAGAATTGGAAGGGACCTTGGAGGTCTTCTAGTCCAACCTCTGCTCAGGCAGGGAAAATCAGAAAAGAAAAACAATGGAACAGCAATTATAGTTTGTTATTTTGTTTTAGCGTGAAAAAGTTGTTAAATGGTTAATAAGTTTGATTGGGATCCCTTTGGTATAGCCTCAATTTAATGATCATTCTTCTTTCAAACCAAATGAATAGTTAATTCTAATATTCCTTTGTAGACTTGATTAACTTGCCAGGATCTGCCTAATTTACTTCCTGGAATTTAATAACTGAGCAAGTACAAAATATGCTTCATTTAAGGGACATGCTATTTAACTTGGTCTAAAACCCCAGCAGAAGGAGAGGAAAAACAGTCTTTCCATTTCAAATAACTAATGTCCTGGGTATTTGATAGATTTGATACCTCAAATTGATTTGGGTTAGTTTCATTGGAATAGCCATTGTTTGTGTGTTTCTGAATGCCATTGTTTCTTTTCAGAAAGTGTATTTTCTTAATTATCTTTTTCTAGTCATACTTGGTATGCGTGTCAAACTTTCAGTTTATTTTTAAGAGCCCCAGAGTGATACATCAGACCAACCATAATTATATTCTATATGAAATTTGTTTCTAAGTAAATTTTAAAGATTTACTGTGGGCAGGGGGATTTTGCAGCTTGCATGGTCACTAGCCAAGCCAAATAAAGTACAGTTGGATATTATGCTGAAAAGAAAGAGTAAAATAATTTCAAAGGTAATTTCAAGAATGCCATTTCTAAACAGACAATAGGTTGCTAGAGTACAGATCTGGTTCTTTTCTGAAAGTTTCAGGATGTATGCCACTTCGTAGTTATTTACAAGGGTTGAATTTTTTTCCATCATGCAGAAGGCTCCCTCTGGAATTTTTCAGAATGTAGGGCTATGATCGATGCAAATGAAGCTTCCAGGGTCAAAAACACTCCACTGCTATCTATTATAGAAGACATTTACGTTGCTTAAATGTTGTATTTGAATTATGTGCTTGCATTTGTTGTTCATTTCTTCATTCCTTAATCTTTGAAAGCCCTGAATCAGAAAGCTACTTTGCACAAATAGTTGTTTAGGTGATGATAAGATGATCAAGATACCATCAAAAGTTTATAAAG
>CM019148.1:323382823-323434454 GCA_009733165.1 Naja naja | reverse complement strand
TCAACACATATCAACTAAGTCTCAGGTTTTTCAGCTCTATTTTAAAAAAATGTGGCATGTCTGCAATATTCATATATTGTAGGCGCAAATGCAGGTGGGAATTAGAGCAAATTGATTATCCACACTTGCCTATGTGCAAATTTATTTCTTATTGTACAGTTGATGCAATGCCATCTCACATTGGTGCTGTGTATCATTGTAATCAATATTATCTATATTCACAGAGTTTGTGAGTTCTACTGTATGCTTTTTATGAGGTTTCAGTAAATGTTTCATGAAATAAATCACTGGCTTTTATCATCCCATGTCTCCTGGTGTTATTTATAAGGGCTTGGTAATGCAACATGTTGGTTCATGCTAGAAATCTATAAATCATCTAATCCAGCAGAGGCAAGAGCAAATATTAGTAGATTTGATCCTTTGAAGAAACCCAGTTAACAACACTCTGAAATAAAGATATGTGATGATATCTAAAATACAGAGATGAGAAATACATTTTAGTGTTAATGTATTCTCTTGAGAGGGAATGTAGTTCTATCATATTGATAGTACTTAAATTCTAAAATTTCAGGTAGGAGCTCAAATAGAACATAAAATGAGAAGAGGCCCAAGCTAAAATAATTGGAATGTAGGAGTTTGTCCTTAAAGCACCCAGCATTGTTGAAAGAAAGATTGACAACCATAAGCAAGAATAAAAAAGAGAAAATTAGTCAACATTGTGGAACATATATCAGTGGAAATTAACTATGACAATCTCTAAGTTCAGAAGTATTTATTTCACAATACCTGTAACTACAAGTCACACAGAAGCAAAGTGTGTCTTAAACCTTCCAAAATCATCTGCTGGCCACAGTGATATATAAAGAATTTGATTAATCCAGTATGTCTCTTTTTAAATCAGTATAATTCAAGGACTAAGGGATCCTTGGTAGAACCCCTAATTTCAACCCTGAGCTACAAATATTCTCCTTTATTAATTCAAGGGTATTTTATTCTCAGAAAACAATCCAAAGCCTGAATTATTGATAGAGGGCTAAATTGTTCCAGAAAGCCCCATAGATTTCTATGTTAACTATCTTTGCTTTGATGAAAGTAGGTGCAGCTGCAGGACGATAAAAAATCAAGATGGCAGTGTGACCATGTGATGAATAAAACAGGGGTGCAAGTCTTCATTCATTCATTCCATTGATATAGTTTCCCATCTGATTAATATGCCTCTGGGTGGCATAAAATAAAAGCAGAGCATAAAAGAAACAAGCATTAACATTAACATCCAATTCAACAATTCCTGTTCACACAATATTAGTCTTATCTCACTACTATCGCATGATTTGAACAACATTGTATCTACTGTTTCTATACTGCAAAATGGCTTGTTTCTGTTTAAACCATATCCATAATGTGTAAGATGAAGTGAATTTCCCTCTTTTCTGGGAGGTCTGGGAACCAGCTCTCTCTCATTAATAAGAGTATTAACAATGACATCTTAAAGAGAGGGCAGGCAACACCTACTAGTAATTTATTAGCATAACTGCACTTTCAAAACTTCTCCCCAATGAAGATAAAGTATTTTATCAGTCAGGTCAATTAAACAGAGCCAGGGTAACAAAGCACTATTCAGACAAGACCTTTGATACAGCTACTGCTGAATTACTTTAAGAATCACTAATGAGACTCTTAGACACATTTAACAAGTGTTGTTCAGTGGGAGAAGAGATTATTTTAAAAAGTATTGCTTTCTATGCAGTGCAATATCAACATTAATTTCATGGTATAAATAGTTTGTGCCTGTGACAAAACCCAAAACATAGCAAGTTTTTAAAATTGCAGATGTCCACCTTGTCATTAAAATGTAAATCACCATCTCAATTAAATTTTTATTTAATAGAATGCTTCCCAACCTCATTTCTAAGTGCTAGAATAATTAAAATCTTCAATTAAATTTGTGCTGGTGTTCTTGGTTTGCAATCACAGGCAAAGAGAAGGGCGTCTAAAGATAAGTTCAAATGGCTTAAGTGTGCAATTTATAATAGTAGCAAGAAAAATCAATGCTATGTGTGAGGAAGACTTACTGAAATGAAGTGCAATGGTAGAGGACAGCATTTTATATATCTACAGATCAATGAATAGATTCTTACCTACTTCTTTTACAAATGTTAGTTCAGTTGGTTTCACACTCTATGAAATCTTTGACAGAACCCGAAATCATGTTGCCAAAATAATGTAGAGATGACCCAAATTTCAAAGAAATCTGATTGCTACATTTAAAAAAACCTTCTGGATACAATTATTTCTACCTTACCAATCTAACATGGTGTGAAAAACAAGGAGGGTAGCCAAAATGGTGATACTAAATCCTTAATAGTATACATTTTCACCCATTTTTAGTGGGCAACTATGGGCAAACGTATTGAGAGTCGATTTTAAAAATCTAACAATGAAATTCCACCAAAATATTTCAAAACCAAAGACTTCTCTCAGCCATGAAGTAAATCTTCCTTTTAGTTTATGAAAGAAGCAAGTAGAGAAAGCATGAAAGATTTTTAAAATAATAAAATGGCCAAACAGATGAAAGAAAAACCTACATTAAATTTCGTCATTTAGCTTCAATTTCCTTTCCAGTTCAAGGTGCTGAGTAATCTATAAAGAACTTCATTGATCAGGATCATAACTGATGAAGAGAATCCTCTTCTTGTATTCCTATATGCTTTCTAAAATTTCCTTTGAATGCTGTGGGTACTTTTTAAATTACATTTATATTTATATGCCCTTCTCCGAAGACTCAGGGCGGCTTACAATTTTGGGATACAACCCAACTTGTAGTGTGCCCTAATATAGTTTGCAGCAGTCTGGGGTGTTTTCCCCTCATTGGTGATCCCCAACTCTGGAAAAGAACCAAGCAGAGAAACACACAAAACTATCAATATATTCAAAGGAATAAAATTCACAAAGAAAGAAAAACCACCACCACTCCCTTCCTAGGTATCCTCATCAGCAAAAGCACTGATGCCAAATAACAAACATGAGTCTATCCAAACAAAAAAAACCTACCCACACCAAGAAAGTGCAAGTGCCCCACTACCAAAGTAACAACTCAACCTTCCACAAGAAAAGCTATGAAAGAACACTACTTAGGTGAGCAGAAACACTGCAGCCGCTGAACATCAGAAAAAAGAAAACAGAGCATATATATAATGTCTTCCGAGAAAATGGATACTCCCTTAACTTTATCGAAAGTGCCTAACCAGCTACCCATATCTCAACCAACACAAGCTTTGAAAGGATAGCACTGCCATGCATCAAAAACATCCCAGAATTCACCAATAGACTATTAATATCTTTGTAGCACACAAACCCAACTAAAGCTCTACAAAACATCTTAAGTAAAGCAAAGATTCAGCAGTCTCAGAAGAATAACCAGGAGTCTCACAAGAATAATCAACTCTACAACATACAGTATAAAACTGTACAGTTAGCATACTGTAAAGACTGTGTACTATTTGGAACAGAGAGACTAGCAAAGTGCATTTATGAACACCAAATAGCAGTCAGAAGACTACTTAATTTTACAAATCTGTCAACAACAGGCAAATAGAGATAAACATCTACATCAGTGGTTCCCAAACTTTTTCAGCCCACCACCCCTTGGTGCTACAAACTCATCCTCAGTGCCCCCCACCCAGGAGTGGGATTCAAATTTATGTGGGCATGGCCTAATTTGAGGGTGTGGCTTGCTGGTCACATGACCAGGTTGGTGTGGTTTGGTGGTCGTGTGACTGGGTAGGCGTGGCCAGGTGACTGGCAAACAAGTGGTCTTCACTTAATGGCCAATTGTTTAGCAAGTGTTCTAATTTATGACTGGCCTCCCCAGAGATACTTGACCAGTTTTGGAGTTTTGACAGCCATGCACACATACACACACTCCCTTCTAACCCTTCTGCTGGAGCAGGTCATTGGACTAGAATGGCAAGCATCTCTGATTAGATTCTAGTAGTGAATAAAATGTAATCAGAGATGCTTTGCTGATTCTTGTTGATGTGTTTTATTTGTATCTATTTTATCTTGCTGAATTGCATTGACATGTGTCCCTTCTTGTGCACAACCCAGAAGCTTTTGTGATTCTTTACAGCAAAATTACTGACCTCTGGCTTTACTCTACTTTTCAAATGTGCGCCACTGCCGTTCTAGATGCTGGCCCAGGTCCACCCCATTGAGCCCACTGAACTGGAGGTAACTGCCCAAGCAAGTCAAGTCAGGGGAGCCTGAGAGAGAGAGAGAAAGAGAGAAAGAGAAAAGAAAAAGGAAAGAAAGAAAAGGGACAAAAGAAAAGGGATGGAAGGAAGAACAGAAAGAAAAGAAATAAAGAAGGAGGAAGGGAGGGAGGAGAAGATAATGAGATATCTATTCTAATCACCTGCTCCAGCAGGGAGTTAGAAGGAGTGTGTGTGTGTGTGTGTTCTCCTTGTAATTTACCAGTATATTTTGGTTTTGCCTTCTTCAGAATTAGCACAATACATTGGGGAAAAGTAATTTTTAGGGTGGAGATCTGGTCAATGGATCCTGATTAAAGCCTCAACAAAATGTGAGAGCTTCTGATAGTCTTGACCATGTTTCATCAAAAAACCTTTAATAGAAGCCAAAGAGGTTTAAATGTAATTAAAAACATTATTGTTTTAATTGTTACATTATAAATGTAATTTAAAAAATGTGCTAAAGATGTTTCAATGTGGAAAAGGGCCTCCGTCTAAACTAAGCCTCATTTCAATCTGATGCATCAGGTCTCTCTCTCTCTCTCTCTCTCTCTCTCTCTCTCCTCCCTCCTCTCCCAGACTGGCTTTGCTCTACTTTCGATGTGCCTGTGGGGCTGGTGCTACGAACATGAATGGATGGATGGATAGAGAGAGAGAGAGACAGAGACAGAGTGACAGGTGGAGTAGGTAGGTAGTAGGTAGATGTGGTAGATGGGTAGGCAGGCAGGCAGACCTTTGGATGAATGTATGGATAGGGAGGGAGGGAGGGATGGATTGGTGGAGTTAAGTAGGTAGGTAAGTAGGTGGTAGATGGATTGGTAGATAAGTGGGTAGATGATAGATGGATGTCGATAGATGAATAGATAGATAGATGATCTATATTGAGTAGATAGATAGGTAGATAGGTAGGTAGACAGAAGAAGACAGGCAGGCAGGTAGGTGGTAGCAGGCAGGCATGCAGACAGACAGACAGACCGGATGGATGGATGGATGGATGGAATAGATCTATATTGGTAGATGGGTAGGTAGGTGAATGAAAGAAAAGGCAGGCAGGCTAGGTGAATAGGTAGGTAGGTGGTAGGTAGTGGGTAGGTAGGCATGAGGCAGGCAGACAGACAGGCAGACCTTTTGGATGTATCTATGTAGGAAGGCGTCGCGAGCAGCAGACCAGCGGAGGCAGGAATGATCACTTGGAAAGTAAGCAAGCAAGCAAGCAAGCAAGCGCAGGGCTCTGTCAGAAGAACCAGGCTGCAGAGGGAGGCTAGGTTCTAGGTCCAGGCTGGCCACGAAGCTGAACCAGACGATCCCTTGGAGGAGGCACCCAGCTGCACCACCTGCATCCTGTGAGCAAGCCCGGCTGGCTGGAGAGGTGGAGGCCAGGCGGGCGCTGTGTGTTCCCTTGTTCTCCTCCAGGGAAGGGGGCCCTAATGGAAGGGACCACCCATCCCTTCCACTGCATGCCTTGGGAGGGTTTTGCTTTCTGGCGTTCTGGCACCTCCACCGCTTCCACCAAAAGGGCAGACTGCAAGCTAAGGCACCCCTTTCCGCCACCTCCCACCTCTCCCCCTCCAGGCTTGGCAGGCTCACTGCACATGGGTTCCGCATTTGAGACACCCACTCGGAGTGATGAAACAGTCAATGGGATGTGGCCGGCAATCAGTGAGCCTGCGGGGCGGCACCTTGAGCGCCCCTGCAGCCTCTTAGCACCCCCAGCCTTGCCTCTTTTTTTTTAATTATATTTATATGCTGCCCTTCTCCGAAGACTCAGGGCTTACAATTTTGGGATACAACCCAATGCGCTCATCAATAGCCTTCATTCCATTGTATATGCCTGCTTATTACTAAGCGGCATTTTTACAAAAATCAGCTTATTGCCCCCAACAATCTTGGGTCCTCAATTTACCTACCCGAGAGAGGGACTTCGGGTTGAGCCTTCTGAGAACAGGCGGCGGTTGTGATCGTCCACGACCGCAGCCTGGCTCTCGTCGAGCGATCCTGCAAGGTTCGGGGCTGAAGCTGCCTATGGGAGGCGGCGGAGAAAGAGAAAATCTGCCAGCCAGAGTGAGGGGACGCATCTCCCCTTAGGTCTGGTCTTTCCCTCCGAGAGGCGTCAAGCGGTGGTCAAATGGCCACCTCGAAGAGGTCTCAACGGACAGGTGGTGCAGGAGGAAAGAGAGTGACAACAGAAGGAAACGGGAATGGATGGTAAGATCAAGGCACCCAGGATTAAGATAAAGATGAGTTTTTAAAAAGAGAAACAAGCGGCGCGGTTCAAGTGAAGAAAAAATAAGTAAAATGACAGCTATAAGGGCCGAACGGAAAGGAAGAAACCAGCGTGAAATTTAAGTTTGGGGCTCGGAAAACTTTGATTATCAAAATAAAGAAAGTTAAGACTCTGTGCAGAAAGTGCCACTTTGTGGAGAAAAATGGAAGTTAAAAAGAAACTATCTTGTTCCTTTGTGGATTAGTTGCTACATTTAAAGAGACCAGGACTTATAAAGTGAAAGCTTGAATACAAAGACGGATTGCTGGACAATTGGCAATATTGATATAGACTCTGGACCTGGGTTAGGATTATAGAAAATTTAAAGAAGAAGAAATGGAAAATTAAAATTTTGGTGGTCATCCAAAGAATTAAAAATGGAGTTTAAAAGTATGAAAGAACTGTTACAGGAAGTGACTGAACTAACTTGGCATGTTGCAGAAAATATGGGCATTCAAATGCTGAACAAAGAAGAAGAAGCCTGGAAAGGGTGGAGCCAGCACAAGAGAAAGCCATCTTAAAAGACAATTAACACAATAAAAGGGAAAGGAAAATGGCTAAAACGGAACCTAAGAAAGTATCTAAAAAGGGGAACATTCTAGAAATTAAGCATGTTAGAAAGGTTCAGAAGGAAAAGGGAACAGAAAGGTAAAGAGAGAGAGGGATTCAAACTGGATAGAGAAGGGAGAGCAGGATATAGGGAGGAGAAGGGAGCCAGCGAAAACCATTTTAAGAAGACAATTAACACAAAGATTAATACAAATAAAAGGGAGGAAAGGAGGATGGTTAAAAATGAAACTTAAGAAGGTAATTAAAAAAGGAACATTTATGAAATTAGGCATGTTAGAAAGGTCCAGAAGGATAAGTGCAGAAAGGTAAAGAGAGAGAGAGGATTCAAACTGGATAGAGAAGGGGATAAGCGGACAAAAGAGAGGAGAAGGACAAGAAACAAGAACAAAAGATAGAGAGACATGGGAATTACATAATAAAAGAAACTTGTTTGCACAGAGACAATGGCTAGCGTTTTAAAAGGGGGTTCTGCATGAAGAAATGGTAATAAGAATATATTGTAATTATAAAAGTGTAAAACAATAGGGGTTACTGACAATTTTACTGGTAAAAGGTTACATTTTTCATTTCTTATCTACAAAGAAAGCTAAATGATGATTAGATGAATTGAATTGATTGAAATGATTTTAGAAAATGCCTAAAATGAGATTTGTCAATAACCAAGATTAGTTATTTTATTATTATTTTGGAACTATAAATAAATTTTAGGGGGATATGTGTTGCAGAACCCAACCGATTAGAGATATATTGTAAGGGAGCTTTTTTCCATTTTCTTTTCTTTTTTTCTCTATCTTCGTTTTAAAGGGAATGATTATGATTATGTTACTATATTAACCACTGAGGTGTCACTCTCAAGTAGTAAAGGGGCAAGTCTAGGTTTTTCATTCTTTTTAGTGTTAACATGGGTGCGGATTTAGAATTATGGAGAGAATAGGTGATGAAAGGGCAAATCTGACGGACAAAAGAATTCTGTAAATGATTAGCAGTATTAACAATGTGAAGATAATTAAAGGATAGACATGGATGAACTTTATCTTTAATATGATGGGCAAATATATTGTTATTTGTAAGATTTATACATGAAGTTTTAAAATATATGTATATTTGCAATTAACTCGAAGTGAACTGGGGGGCTATACAGATTGAGATTAAGATTTGAGATTAGGATTAATTTCTTTGACCCTTTGTCCGCTAAAATGGAATAGAAGTGAAGTTAAATGTTTAAAATGAATATAGATCTACTGTCACATTTGCATGTAAAAGTGATGACTCGGGACCATGCTGTCTACTGAAAAGAGCTGTTTTAAAAATTGTTAAAAATTGAATAAAATTTGTTTAAAAAAAAAAAAAAATTTACCTACCCCGAGAGGATGGAAGGCTGAGTCAACCTTGAGCCTGGTGGGATTGAGCCTACAGTAATTGTAGGCAGCTGGAACTTAAATACAGGCATTTAACAGCCTGAGCCACCAAGGCTCTTTACCACCCCAAGGAATCCCACCCCCTAGGGGCGGTACCACCACTTTGGGAACCACTAATCTACATACCACTGAAAAGAGGCAATCAAAAAGCCAAAAGGAAACAAAAGATTAAAACATTTCCTCATCATATGAGCAGGGATTAACACCAAGATTAACACTAGATCAATAATCAAGAAGTAAAAAAAAACCTCAATCAAGGAACTACCAATATAGACAAACAAGTTAATAATAAATAACTGCCTAATCAAGGAACCAGAAAGAACACTCCCACGAACACTGACAGGGCAAACCACTAGCATGTAAAATTAGAACAAAGCCACCCCTTCTAGAACTGAAAATGTCATCTAGTTTGGTAGTAAATCATCTTCAACAGGGTATCAAACTCACATTGTCACAGTGGCATCGTGTGATATCAGTTGCTAAACCAGGTGTGGCGTGGCCAGCAAGGACACATCTAGCCTGCCAGGAATTTGACAACCTGATCTACAAGAAAACCACTAATGTCAGAGAGCACAATTTCACAATCTGAAATGACTTTTCTAGGAAGGCAAATATGGCACTTAGACTATTTCTTTTCCAATATCAGACAAAAATATATTTTTATTCCTCAGCTTTTATCTAATATTTGTTTAGCTTTTTTCAAGTTCAACTAAGGAAAAAAGAACAGAACACAAAGATACATACTGTGCATTATGAAAAACAAATACATAATAAATGCTTAAAAATAAGTGGAAAAAAATAAGTGAAAGATTGGTCAATCATAATTTGCTCTATGAAGCTTAAGTGTGTTTCAGCAACAATAAGAAAAAGTAAAATACTCTTTAGGGCACCTTGGCAATTTAATAGACAAAAACCACTAACCATTGCTGCCTTATTGTTTCTACTCATTATCATTCTTGGTGACTTTTGAAGCTGTGATTAGAATTATAAGGGCCCTAGAGATTCTTAAATAAGGTCAAATTCCAATTCAAATGGTTGTATCACAAGGTAAGCTTCCTGAGTTAATATTCATTCATTTCAATCTGAGCAGAGGTTGAAATGTATTAATAGTCTCACATGATGGAAGGATTTGCTAATTTAGCATTTATCTATTGCAAGCTGAAATACTGATACATTTCAAAGTAAAAAAAAGCAACTCTTTCTCAAGAATTGATATTGTGACCATGCCAAATATAATGAATATACAGTGAACAGCCAACAGGTTGCCAATTATTATTTGGAACCAAACTTAGACAGAACTCATTCATTGTTTCAAAAAAATACTGTGGTTTCTTTGGCTTTGCTTAGTGTGATGCTTAAACTCCACAATCCTATTTCATAAATCATAGAAGATTTTGTGAATTCAGTCAATGGTGTTTTATTCAACATGTCTAATTAAACCATGGGTGAATGCAGCATTTGAATCAGGTTTATTGTCATGCTTATACAACACACTAAAATTAATAGAACTTTAGTCATAATTTTGTTATCCGCTTCAGTGGGTCTATTCTAAGGATGGACAAGGCCTGGTTCAAAACCTATGAAGATATTTATTTATGGCTAAATAGCTGAATTGTATAGACATTCTGCCACTTCTTTTAAAGGTTGTTTGAGCTTCCTATATACCACAATGATTGGTGAGCCTGGGGAAATCAGTTTCCATTTCAGAAAAAAGCCAAATGTGGAGCCAGCCAAGTTGCTGAAATGATAGGCTGAGTAAGTATCTGTATTATGTATGACCACATATTTGATTAGAATTGATGCTCCAAACTATCTTGACAACAATATAAGTTTCTAATCTGCATCCAGGTTTAGGATAATAAGCTTAACACATAATGGGCATGTCAAATTACTTGCAATAAAATAAAGAAAAGAGGGTTTAAAAAATAGGCCCTTCCTTCAGCTTTTCCAAAACAATAACATTGTGTTGCAGCTTACATTGGATTAGTTGAGTTTCCTTTTCCTCCTTATATTTAACAGAAGAAAATCTCAGCACATGGTCTGAAGGAACAATACTGAGTAGGTTCATAACACTGGATTAGACACCAGTCTGGAATCTATATACATTAGTAGAAGCAGTTAATTAAAGCACAGTGCATCCAAAAATTGAAGATATCCCCACAATCAGCTTGCAGTAGATAAGATGAAAGAAAAGAAGAGGATGACCAGTAGCAAGATGGATGGTCTCAGTTACTGAAGCAATAAGTGCACCATTGGAAGATCTGAGAAACCAGATTAAGGATAGATCACTATGGAGAAAATTTATCTAAGTGGTTGCTAGGAATTGAAACAACTCGATTAATAATAATTAAAGCAATTAAGAAGGAAATGCTTTTTCACAAATTAAACAAGATCTATAGTGATACCTTACATATAGTGGGAACATATAGTAGATAAAGTATGGAATATTTGTTGCTTGTTCTAGTTGGACTAAATCTCATAGTCTTAAAAGAATATAATGACATATATTCTACTCTACTGACTTTTTGAAGTTTTTGTGCTGATTGTCTGAATATACTTACAAATGATCCAGTAAGAAGTAGAACAGTATGTTTGAGATCCTAAAGGTTTAAACTACTTGCTTACACTTAAAAGCATTGTTTAAAATGATATAAACCATTTTCTCTCTCAAGCATGGGCAAAACACTTTAGACAACAACATACTTAATCTTATTATCCTATCAAGGTACTTTAAAAAGGACTGCCAGCAACCATAAAAATAATTCACAGCTTGAGGCCATCTGGAACCTGGGAGGCTGCTAGGTAAGTAGGAGGCAATGATTTGTGATTGTTCTTGAAAAGAAGTCATAGGAAAGTCTTCCTACTAATGTTAGCTGTCACTTTTGAAACCTGTGAGTGAAATTAAGTTCTCATGAAACTTTTAGAGTGGCAGAACATAAAAATAATGTTTTGTCCTTTAATTCCCTTGGACTATTTTAATGTTTGTTTATCAAATTTCTATACCACTCACCTCACCTAAATGACTCTGGGCAATTTACAATAAAACCATTAAGAAAACCACAGTTAAAAGCAATATTAACTTAGATTTCTTTTCTCAGGCTAAGGATACCCAATACTTCTAAACTGTCCTCATACTTTTTTTCCCTTTCATAACCCTGATATTCTTGGTGGCTGTCCTTTAGACATGCTTGTTTGTTAATGTCCTTCCTATAATAGGGTGCACAAAACTGTATGCTATACTGCAGATATGTGTGGCCAATGAAGAATATTTTTTTAAATTTTTCTTGACCTTGATAAAAAGGTAAAAATTCCCCTCACACATATGTGCTAGACGTTTCCGGCTCTAGGGGGTGGTGCTCATCTCCATTACAAAGCCAAGGAGCCAACGCTGTCCAAAGACATCCCCATGGTCATGTGGCTGGCATGACTAAATGCCGACGGCACACCGAACACTGTTACCTTCCCACCAAAGTGGTCCCTATTTTTCTACATGTATTTTTACATGCTTTTGAACTACTAGGTTGGCTGAAGCTGGAACAAGTAACTGGAGCTCACAAAATTTTTTCCTAGGTATTATTAATAGAAGTATGATCTTGATATACTTCTATTAATAATACCTAGGACAATTTTTGGGGTTTTTTTTCTGTGTTTTTTTCCCTTCCTGACATATTGGCTCATATTTAAATCAGTACCTGGATGGTTTTCTCCTTTTTTCCTAGGTATTATAATGTTATAAATCTTGATATGTTGTATTATTTCATTATAGTTGTTTATGTGATTAGAGATTATTAACATTTTACTGTTTAGGTAGTTTGAAGTACTGGTTGAATTCTTTGGCCATCTAACTGTAAGCTTTCTGCCTTATAATACCTAACCCACCCTGAGAATCAAGGAAATCTCTTCTACAGAATAATGATATTGGAACTTAAAAGTTTCATTTTAAGCTCCAATATCATTATTTTATCTTTTCAAAATACACATAACTATAGGAATGCACTATTTAGCAGCAATAGGTTATATGATATGTGGATTCCTCTTGATCACATTTTGAAATAACAGCATGTGCTACACACTAGTTTTTTTGCCAATATGAAACCAAGCTTAATGTTTTAATGAATTCTTAGGCCAAAGCATAAATTAAGATAGGATAGATGAAATACTTGGATTGCTTAACCACCCAGGGGCTCTCTCATGTTTTAATTTGATGAAACATTTCATTGTGTGCCAAAAGTGTACTGATATTGCTCAAGTAACAATACTGATATTTCTATGAGACTTTTGCTCAACAATATTTTGATTAGGCAGGAAGCTAGGAAAATTCAGGTTCTTATTTTTCTTTTCTTATTCTCCTTTTTCTTTACTCTCTCCCCAAAGCAACAAACCATTGGATTATCAAGCAAATCAACCTATTCAAAGCACAAATAACCAGGCTCAAATTATCATACTTTGATCAATTTTTATACTTTGATAGCATACTTTGAAGGCCCAATTCTCTGAAGAAGACTGATCTTGGGAAATGTGGAAGGAAAGAGAAGGATAACTAGCAGCCTATAAGTGGATAGATTAAGTTACAGTAGTAATAGTACACCATTGGAAGATGTGAAGGGCCAAGTTAGGGATAGATCATGATGTAGAAAATATATCTGTGTTTATTGATAGCTTGATGAAACATAATCAATCAATCAATACAGATAACAACCATATTGACCTTCTAGTTATAAATAATAATGAAAGAAAAGGGAACATAAAGGAAGTTAATGTATTAAACATGGTTCTCTGTATATATGCCACCTGGAGTTGTTCTTTAAAGGACTGTGGTCTTTGTCTTCTCAACTTAAAAAAAGATGTCTTAAAAAGAAAGGCAAAATATTTCATTTTCCTTAATACATACTCTTTTCATGCCCATAATGCTGACCTGGCTTGGGGAAAAATGCTTTTTCCAATTTCTTACATTTTATATAGACATAGAATATGAATAATATTTGTATTTTATGTGTGTTGTTAGAAAGTTGCTAAAAGAAGTTAAAAGGTAAGAAATAGAGGCAGATAAAAAGATCCTGAGGTCAAAAATATAGTAAATTGAGATTGCACAGCGGAAGAACCACATTTTTCTTAAATCCCATGTAATTTTGATCATAAATTGATTTTGTCCTTCATACCGGTCTTCCATCCTACCCTATCATAAAACTAAGCACTCAATTTCCTAGTCCCAGTATCTCTGTGTGTACAAGTAATAGTTTTAGTTCAGTTCTTCAACAGCCACTACTTTCTTCCATTCTGGGGATGTGTATCAAAATTTCCACATTTACAATGTAATTACATGCAGATCAAACTATTAAGTATATTCAAATATATTCACATAATCTAAATTAATCTGTTATCAGAATTCCAGGTAAGTGGAAGGGTATTTATTGTTCTGGATCTTAGATCAACCGAGATTCAATAAGATTCAGATTTGGATCTTACATGATTTACAAAAGCCTAAATTTAATTCAGGCATCTCACAAATCTGTCCCAGTCACCTAGATTTAATTTGAGCTTGAATGAAGATATTGCATTATTCTTACTTAAACAATGTGTTGGCATTGGACTGGGATACAGCTTGGAAGCCAGCACAGATGAAAATCCAGATTCTGTAAACAATTCCAAACTATAGTTCTGTAAACTATTGTGGAATGATTAAAATTTCTGCACTATTTCCAAAGGGGGAAACAGAATAGAATGGAATGGAATGGTAGAGTTGGAAGGGACCTTGGAGGTCTTCTAGTCCAACCTCTGCTCAGGCAGGGAAAATCAGAAAAGAAAAACAATGGAACAGCAATTATAGTTTGTTATTTTGTTTAGCGTGAAAAAGTTGTTAAATGGTTAATAAGTTTGATTGGGATCCCTTTGGTATAGCCTCAATTTAATGATCATTCTTCTTTCAAACCAAATGAATAGTTAATTCTAATATTCCTTTGTAGACTTGATTAACTTGCCAGGATCTGCCTAATTTACTTCCTGGAATTTAATAACTGAGCAAGTACAAAAATGTGCTTCATTTAAGGGACATGCTATTTAACTTGGTCTAAAAACCCCAGCAGAAGGAGAGGAAAAACAGTCTTTCCATTTCAAATAACTAATGTCCCTGGGTATTTGATAGATTTGATACCTCAAATTGATTTGGGTTAGTTTCATTGGAATAGCCATTGTTTGTGTGTTTCTGAATGCCATTGTTTCTTTTCAGAAAGTGTATTTTTCTTAATTATCTTTTTTCTAGTCATACTTGGTATGCGTCTCAAATTTTCAGTTTATTTTTAAGAGCCCCAGAGTGATATATCGAACCAACCATAATTATATTCTATATGAAATTTGTTTCTAAGTAAATTTTAAAGATTTACTGTGGGCAGGGGGATTTTGCAGCTTGTATGGTCAAGCCAAATAAAGTACAGTTGGATATTATGCCTGAAAAAGAAGAGAGTAAAATAATTTCAAAGGTAATTTCAAGAATGCCATTTCTAAACAGACAATAGGTTGCTAGAGTACAGATCTGGTTCTTTTCTGAAAGTTTCAGGATGTATGCCACTTCGTAGTTATTTGTTACAAGGGTTGAATTTTTTTTCCATCATGCAGAAGGCTCCCTCTGGAATTTTTTCAGAATGTAGGCCTATGATTGATGCAAATGAAGCTTCCAGGGTCAAAAACACTCCACTGCTATCTATTATAGAAGACATTTACGTTGCTTAAATGTTTTATTTGAATTATGTGCTTGCATTTTTGTTCATTTCTTCATTCCTTAATCTTTGAAAGCCCTGAATCAGAAAGCTACTTTGCACAAATAGTTGTTTAGGTGATGATAAGATGATCAAGATACCATCAAAAGTTTATAAAGATAGAGTAAATTTGGATTATAAAGAAAGTTCATTCGGCTAAGAAGACAAGCCACTATTTAACCCATATATTTATTCAACTATGTGAATTTGTGGCAAAATGGTGGTAATGATATAAATAAAAATCTGAGCATTTTTTTTCTTTAATAAGGAATTTACCTGCAAAAATAGAAAAGAGTTAGGTGCTCAACATTTGGATATGTGAGTTGCAGGAGTTTTGAAGCTGGAATGAACATGATTTCTCTTCAGATGGATCGGCTGATGGTATGAAATGTGGTAAAATTGTATAGGGAAGGATCCTCTCAAAAGTTATGCAGATTTATGCATATTTGTGCACAAGAAATTGTATTTAAATATAACATTCTCTCAATGACTAGTCCATCAAGAAATGTAGGGAGATCTTTGTGCATGTACAGTTCATGCAACTTATCTTTCTATTATAGTACATGTGAGCATGCAAAAAGTGAGTGAGGCATTTATCTTTATATTTTAGTAGTATTTTTCATTTAAGGGGCCATTATATCTATATGCAGTACATAACTTCTCATGATTTTGCTTTTCCATAGATATGCTGAGAACCACAGATGAATATCCATCCCTGTTCTTTTATCATAAGGAATATGGTGGCTCATGAGGTTTAGGACAGTGGGCTGACAATCAGCTGGCGTGTTTGAGATGCAATTGCTATCATGAGATAGGTTGAGCTCCTATCACATGCTCCAGCTCCTGCCAACCCAGGAGTTTAAAAGTGAGTGACTGCAAGTACATAAATGGGTACCACTTTGGTGGCCCAAATGTAGAAGTGAAAGGAGCCCTCCTGGGCAACGGTGATATCACCAGCTGATCCTTTCACCATGGAAGGACTTCAGCACTCTTGACATGACTGTAGTAGCATCATCCAAAAGCCAAGTAGAGAAAACTGATTTTTTTCTACTTCAGGACAAAGGTTGCTAGATTGCACTTGGAACTGAAGAAAGACTGTACTTAAGAGGTATACATCCACTCATAAAAAGACTAAAATGTGCTCAGAGATTCTCCAGGAAGTGAGGAGAAGGTAGTATTAATAATGAAAATACTTCAAATATGGTTCACAGTAGTATGCATTTTTCTCACAGGAAATATTTCCACTGTTTGGGAGAAGCTGTCAGCACTCTCACCAAATAAGCAAATCACTCCTTCCAGAGAGAAGCATTAAATATTCACAAAATGACAGGGTGCCATGACAATCACAAAATACCTAATTACCAGAAATATAATTTGATGTAATTGATCCATTCCTAACTCTCAAAATGCTCCCTATCACTTCACCTTGTCTTTGTTTTACTTCTGAAAGAGTTGATGTATTTCCAAGCAATGCACCAGT
This sequence comes from Naja naja, assembly GCA_009733165.1. NCBI lineage: Eukaryota > Metazoa > Chordata > Lepidosauria > Squamata > Elapidae > Naja > Naja naja. The sequence continues at coordinate 323,417,721 of CM019148.1, read as the reverse complement.
TGTTATTTGTATTTCTCAAGAATGTTTATGGTCCTATATAGTGCAAGAGGGATTTCAGGGCAAGGAACAATGATGATAAAGATTGTCATTTTTCATTCTTTTCAGCATGTTAGCTGTAAATCAGGAAACCTTCCACTGTAAAGGGAGGGATCTTTACGTACACAGGTGACCTTGACAGCACATTGCTACCACCTGTTTTCTACGTTTTTCACAAAGCAAGAGAAAGTTCTTCCCCTGCACTCCACAACTTTTGTGAAGTTGCATTTCAGTTGTCTAGAGAGACCAGTCTACTTGTTTTAAAAATTATATATGCAGACTTGATTAACCATCACTGTCTCTCTCATTTCAAACTTCATTAAAATATTTCTGCACCAATTCCAATGAGATTTTAAAAAAGCAAAGCAAGTGATTAAGAGGCATCAGGCATTGGAGGCATGTTCACATAATTAAGGAAGCTCATATGCCTTCATACAAAATGTCTCTATTTTCTTAATTCAATGATCAGCAAGTGATTCAGCATGTGGCTGAATGCTATTTTCTTGTTGAGCAAAACCTAACACATAGCCAATTAAGGTCTCCGTGTATGAACCAAGCTTAGGTTCACAGAATATACATTAAGAGGAAAGATTTGATGTTAACATAGATTAGTTAGGGGTAGAGATGTTAACACAGATTAAAATATCAGTAGTATTTCTATTGTTACTGTGTGTCACCTTTCTTCACTGCAGAAAAGACATTTATCAGAATAATATCAGAAATCATCACATTCAGAAATAACTGCCACTTATTTTGGTCTTGAGAGAATTTGAGAATTGTTATGTATGCAGGTTTGAATGTCATTGGTTAAGTTTGAACTGTTCTTGTAAAATGTCAGAAATGATTGGTTTAAAAAGTGTGGGAAAACCCTGCACTCTGATTGGCTGGCAACTGCGGCTGCTGGCTATAAGTAGCAGCACAGACCAGCCAAATCGGGTCTGTTATGACCTGTAGTCACTAATAAACTCTTCACTGAAGCACTCCACGTCTGACTCTTCATACAAATCTAACACTGGCGACGAAGGTGGGATCCTTCCCGAAGAGAAGACAACGCGGAGAAGAAGCCGAGAGAGATGGCTGTGCTGAACACCCCCCCAGCCCCGTTCGATCCGATGGCAGAAGACTGGGACTCGTATGCAGATCGTTTCCAAATGTATTTGGAGGGAAACGATCTCGCCGACATTTCCGGCAAGCGGAAGAGGGCAGTGTTTCTCACCCACTGCGGTCCGGCGTTTTCAAGATGGCGAAGGCATTGGCGGGAGCTGCAGACGTGAAGGTAATGGACTGGCCCGATTTAGAAAAGTTATTAAGAGCCCATTACGCACCACAAGTATCGTGCCTCATTAAGAGACACGAATTCTACCGTTGGGATCAAGGGGAAAGCGAAAACGTTAATGACTTCATGGCAAGTTTAAGGGACATTGGGGGTGCATGTGAATTTGTCAACTTAGAAGAGGCCATGCGCAATCGATTTGTTCTAGGCCTAAAAGACAAGGTTTTGCAGAGCAAATTATTAATGAAACCTAAGATCACACTTAAGGAAGCCATAGAAGAAGCTTCTTCAGTGGAAGCTACCAAGTCCTCAGCAGCAGCCATGAAGAAAATTAACAAAGCCGCAAGCCATCCTGATGTGGAAAAATCCACAACAACCCATTGCGAGCAATTAGATTCTGATTCAGACTGTAGCGAGGTGGAGGAAGGAATTTATAGACTCAGAATGGAGAAGAAAAGGAAAGACCTTGGAAGAAAGAGGCAAGACTTTTATTGCAGAGGTTGGGGGGGGCCACACCGCACTGAATGCAAGTTTTTTGATACCATCTGTCTCCGTTGTGAAAAAAGAGGTCACCTAGCAAGAGTCTGCAAATCATCCAGAACTCCACCAAGCAGAAAGAAGTTTCCTGACAAAGATTTCAAGCCTAACAACTTCAGTGAGAAAATGGGGTGCAATACAGAAGAAAAGGGGAAGAATGAAACTCATCAAACAGTCACCATTGGTCATTCTTCACCCTTAAGAAGCAGAAAACTATATGTGAAGGTACTAATTGAAGGAAGGCCTTGCCAAATGGAAGTGGACTCAGGCTCCTATTTATCTATGGTGTCATGGGACACTATTCACAGGCTACTTCCCAACATTCAGAAGAAGCATTTCCAGAAGCAAGCACTGACTCTTAAAGACTACCTAGGGAACAAGATTCCAGTAGTTGGAACAAGAGAATTCATCATGAAATTCAAAGGCCACACCAAACGTTTGCCCCTGACCATCGTGGACAAGGACCGCCCAAGTTTGCTGGGACTTGAGTGGTTCAATCCATTAGGCATCGAGGTGACTGGCATCAATCATGTGAGCAACACTGAATGGGAGGAGGCCTTGAAGTCTGAGTTTCCAGAGGTCTTCAGCGACGGATTGGGCAAGTATATGGGGACCCCTATCACTTTCAACCTAGATCCCAATATGCCCCCAATTCGTTTAAAGCCCAGAAGGGTCCCATTTGCCTTAAAGGAAAAAATTGATGCACAATTAGATAAACTAATAGCTCAAGGAGTTTTAGAGCCCACTGACCAGTCCAGATAGGAGACACCCATATCACACCAGTCAAGACTGATGGGTCAGTAAGAATCTGTGGAGACTATAAGGCGACATTGAACCATGCACTTCAACAGAGCATATATCCAGTTCCAGTGGTGCATCATTTATTACATTCACTTGGCAGGGGTACAATCTTTGCCAAATTGGATTTGGCCCAGGCATATCAACAACTAACAGTTGATGATGCCACTGCAGAGGCCCAAACCATTGTGACTCATAGAGGTGCCTTCAAATGTAAAAGGTTACAGTTTGGAGTAAGTGTGGCACCAGGCATTTTCCAAAGCCTTATGGAAAGGATGCTCCAAGGACTGCCAGGGGTAGTGCCTTACTTTGATGATGTGTTAATCTCTGCTGAAAATGACACTCAATTACAAGAGAGACTCAGAGAAGTCCTTACTAGATTCAAGAAAGCGGGGTTAAAAGTCAAGGAAGAAAAATGCACTCTTAGAATTGACAAGGTTGAGTTCTTGGGCTATATCATTGACAAGCATGGCATCCACCCTACAGATGCCAAGGTTCAAGCAATCAAAGAAGTCCCTAGACCAAAATGCAAAACAGATTTGCAAGCCTTCCTTGGACTTATTAACTTTTACTACATGTTCCTACCTCAGAAGGCAACCATTGCAGGACCATTACACAGATTGCTTGACAAAAAGTCTTTTTTTTTTAAATTACATTTATATGCCGCCCTTCTCCAAAGACTCAGGGCGGCTTACAATTTTTGGAGCACAACCCAATGTGCTCAGCAATAGCCTTCATTCCATTGTATATGCCTGCTTATTACTAAGCGGCATTTTTACAAGGTCAGCTAATTGCCCCCAACAATCTTGGGTCCTCAATTTACCTACCCCGAGAGGATGGAAGGCTGAGTCAACCTTGATTTGGGTCTGGGGCAGGAAAGAACAATCAGCATTTAACAGTATTAAAAGACTAATCACGTCTGATGCTGTACTCATACAGTTCTCTGAGAATTTACCTGTTGTACTGACTTGTGATGCATCCCCTTTTGGAGTGGAGGGGGGTGGGTTTTGAGCCACAGGCTTCCCAGTGGGAGGGAAGCCCCTATTGCATTTTACTCTCGCACCTTGACCAAAGCAGAGAGGAATTATAGCCAATTGGACAAGGAAGCATTGGCAATTGTTGCAGCCATCAAGAAATTTCATGAGTATTTATATGGGAGAACATTTACCATTGTCACAGATCACAAACCTTTGTTAGGCATTGTGGCAGGAGACAAACCTACACCCATTATCCTGTCACCAAGAATGCTGAGGTAGACTGAATTTCTTGCTGCTTATTCATACAACCTTATCCACAAGCCTGGCAAGGACATTGGACATGCTGATGCCTTGAGTCGTTGCCCACTTCCTTGTCACAAGGAGGACTTTGAACCTGAGACAAACACCTTTTTCCTAGAAACTGTTGCCAAGCTTCCAGTACACGCTGCTGAAATTGCCAGAGAGACTGCCAAAGACACTTTATTGGCTCCTATTATAGGCTGGATTAAGAAAGGTTGGCCTCTTCAAGATCTACCTCACCTTGACCAACCTTTTAAATCCAGGCAAACTGAAATATCTGTATTAAGAGGATGTATTTTGTGGGGTAACAGGGTAGTTATTCCTGCAAAACTGCAAAGGGAGGTTTTGGAAATGCTACATGAGGCTCATCTTGGTATTGTAAGGATGGAGGGATTGGCCAGGAGTTATGTATGGTGGCCAGGCATTGACAAAATGGTTGAAAACTGGGTTGCATCCTGTCCCAACTGTCAGGTAGTCAGGCCAGCCCCACCTCTCGCCCCCAAACAGGAATGGGAATGTCCTAGAGGCCCCTGGTCTAGGATTCACATGGATTTCGCTGGCCCTACCAGAGGGCACACCTTTCTTATTATAGTAGATGCATATTCCAAATGGCTAGAGGTAATCCCTATGGCATCCACCACAACTGATGCTGTCATCAAGCAGCTTAAAAAGGTTTTTGTAACCCACGGGTTACCTGATGTTCTTGTCTCTGACAATGGCCCTCAATTTATATCCAACCCTTTTCAATCCTATCTAGCACAACTGGGTATCAGACATGCCCTGACAGCCCCTGGGCACCCTTTGGCTAACGGCGGGCTGAAGGAATGGTACGTTTTACCAAGGAAAAGCTTCAGCAATTGGGTCCTGGGGACATCACTGAGAAAGTTGAAAAACTTCTTAGTGTTCAGCACATCACTCCTAACCCATCAACTAACTTATCCCCAGCAGAGTTGTTGATGGGTAGGAAACTTAGGTCTCCCCTTGACCGCCTTCATCCCCCTTACGCACCCAACGCACCACTAGATTTCACTAGCAAAGTTCGCACATTCAGTGTGGGTGATTCTGTTTATGCTAAGAACCTTATGGGTGAGCCTTCATGGATTCCTGCTGAAATAAATCAAATCACAGGCCCTCGTTCTTACAGGGTACAAACAGAGGATGGAGTCCTCTGGAGCAGGCACATTGATCAGCTTAGATCCAGGTTACCTCAGGAACATCGCAATTGTTCCTCTCTAGTTCCCATACCTAATGCTTTTTCTAGGGAGGAGGGGGAGGAACATGAGGATAATCAGCAAACAAGAATCAACCCCATGTGTAATGAGCCATTATGACAGGAACCATCCCAAAACCTGTCACAATGCCAAAATCCATCCTTAGAAGTGGAAGATTGCACATCACTACCTGACTTGGGTGCTGACATTGGGCTGGAGATGGGTTGGGAGGAGAGACCAGATTCTAACAATCAAACAGGGTCTTCTTTCACTGGAAGTCCAACTAGGGAAATGTCAACAGACACATTTCCCCTCTCACTGGGTGAGAACGTTAAAACTTCTGAACCACGAAGGTCTCAACGTACACGTAAGAGCCCCACCTATTTAAAAGAATACATTAGATAGGTTGGGGTTTGAGTATGGACTGAACCTAGTGGGGAGGGGTGTTATGTATGCAGGTTTGAATGTCATTGGTTAAGTTTGAACTGTTCTTGTAAAATGTCAGAAATGATTGGTTTAAAAAGTGCGGGAAAACCCTGCACTCTGATTGGCTGGCAACTGCGGCTGCTGGCTATAAGTAGCAGCGCAGACCAGCCAAATCGGGTCTGTTATGACCTGTAGTCACTAATAAACTCTTCACTGAAGCACTCCGAGTCTGACTCTTCATGCAAATCTAACAAGAATGCTAAGTGGTTCTTCATAAAACCAAGTCAAATGGACTTTCCTCATTCAAATACTTGCTAAGAGAAAACATTGGAGAACAAAAAGATCCAGCGAAAGCAGGAAGTATGGACACAACTAGAAAACTGAGTGAAGGGCACAATCAATATCACTGCCATTACGAAATTAAGAGAAGTCAGTTGTGAGAAAATAGTTAAGGGCATGATTTTGAAATTCTGCCTTTTGTCTGAGGATATGGCCAGTGAGGACAGGCTGAAATTTTCGAACTGAAAAAAATAACACATAATATCAAATTTGACTATATTAAAAAAAACTGCCATAAGTAGCATAGGCTGGAACTATTTTCCATTATCACGCAAAATAGAACCAGAAATGAGTGCAACTTTCATTTTATTTAAATATACAAGAAAAAAAATTATGATGGTAAAATCTATAAATACAGGCAGTCCTCAGCTTATGACCACAATTGAGCACATAATTTATGTTGCTAAGTGAGAAATTTGTTAAGTGAGCTTTACCCCCATTTTATGACTTTTCTTGCCACATTTGTTAAGCGAATCACTGCAGTTGTTAAATTAATAACAATAAATGAATCTGATTTTTTTCATTGACTTTACTTGTCAGAAGGTTGCAAAAGGAGATCACATGATTCTGGGACACTGCAGCCATCATAAATGTGAGTCAGTAGTCAAGCATCTGAATGTGAATAATGTGCCTATGGGAATGCTGGAACTGTCATTAATAAAGTCACTTTTTTTACTGCTGATGTAACTTCAAATGGTCAGTAAATGAACTAGGACTACCTGTAGTGGAACAGTCTATCTGCAACGTGCTCCAGCTCTGAATGTTTTTAAGAAGAGGCTGAACTTCCAACTTTTAAGAATAATTTAATTACCTTTCCTGCATTTTGAAGAAGACTAGATAATAGAATAACAGAGTTGGAAGGAACTTTGGAGATCTTTTAGTCCAACCTTCTGCTCAAACAGGAAATCCTATAGCATTTCAGACAAATGATTGTCGCTCTCTTCTTTAAAAGGTCCATTGATGGAGCACCCACAACTTCTGAAGGCAAATGGTTCCACTGAATGATTGATTGATTGACTGACTTGACTCACTCACTCACTTATTGATTATTCTGAAATGACATTTTTCCTTGGTTCTAGTTTAGTTCTCTCCTTAATTAGTTGCTTCTTGTTCTGCCTTCAGGTGTTTTGGGGAGCATTGTGGCAGCCTGTTAGATATTGTACTACTGCTACTACATGATGTGGAGACAATAATTTGGTCCTTAACACCAATAAGACTAAGGAGCATATCGTGGACTATAGAAGGAATAGACATCCAGCCTTTGGTTATCAATGGAGACCATATGGAGCAAGTGGCCAGTTTTAAGTTTCTGGATGTTATTATAAAAGAGGACCTGACCTGGGGCGCTCACCATGCAGCACCAGTTAAAAGGGCCCAGAAGAGATTATACTACCTGAGACTTCTCAGGAAACAACAACTGAATGAATCACTGCTGGTGACCTTCTACCACTGCACTACAGAGAGTATTTTAACTTACTGCACCTATGCATGGTTTGCCAATTGCACAGTGGCAGATAGGACAGTACTCCAGAGGGTTAACAATACTGACCAGAGGCAGAGAATCATAGGTTGCCCTCTTCCCTCCTAGGAAGAGCTTTATAGCTCCCACTACCTTAAGAAAGTTCAAAACATTCTTAATGATCCATCTCATCCTGGGCACCCTTTTTTGAACTATTAGCATCTAGCAGATGGTACAGGACAATAAAAACAAGGACAAATAGGCTTAAAAACAGCTTCTGTCCCAGAGCAGTAACTATATTGAATTCTACTGTATAGTGCAATATTAATGCAATATTAGGGGTTTTCAATTTAATTGTATAGAATGTGAAGGATGTGTGTTTTTGTTTTATAGTTTTGTCATATAGTTTTCTTATGTATGATGTACACTGAAGGTGGCATTTAATTTTGTTGTCCGAAGTACAATGACAATAAAGTAACTAACTATGTCACCCCAGTCCTCCCTTCACTAGATTAGACATACCAGATTTCTGCAACTGTTTTTCATATGTTTTAGCCTCCAGTTACCCAATAATCTTTGTTGTTCTTCTCTGCAGGCTTTCCAGAGTCTCTTCATCCTTTTTAAATTGTAGTGACCAAAACTGGATGTTCATGTTGCCTTCCAGCTCTATGATTCTATGAGTCATATATCTACAAAAAATATATTTGGTTATATAAGTAATACAATGAAAAGGCTTTGTTTACTGTAAAAAATACCAATTGCTTCTCAACAATCAGATAACAGAAGACTGAGAGAAAAATTCGGCCCATCCTTTGCTAATATACAATACGTGCCTTTTTGATGAGGAAAAGGGGGGAAATTCCATTTGCAACCACAGAATACCAGTCTGTTATTCAGAATAATTTTTACAGGATGTGAATAGCCAGCCTGTTGTTTAAATGCAAATTGTTTTTATAAGGACAAGGATACAATAGCTGGTCTCCACAGAAGAGGAGTTCATTTGACAGCAAGTGTACCTGCATTGATAGATTCATGCTGGCTGACCTCTCATTCTCTTCTTTTATCTGCACTGGCCTTTAAAATAAAGAAACTATCTCTTCACTTGGTTGACATCCTTCCTTCTGTCAAACCGACAGAGTTGAAATGTGACTAAGAGAAGCAATTAAAATAGATCTGTCATCTTATTCAAATGTGCAGTGTGCAATAGTCTACCTACAAAGGAAGCAGACAATATAGGATAGTAATTGAGATTCTTCCCTGTTGACAGCTTATGACAAATGTGGACATTTTCTTTATGCTCTACCTTAAATGTGCCAAACATAGACACCCATTATAAGTGAAAAAAGCTTTGACTGTGACACATCCAAAGCATAGTGATGTCAAGTCATCACATAGATAGAAAATGAAGCCAAATTGGAACAGAAACAACCAATTTTCATAGGTATTTGTGCACTATGGTGAACTTAGCAAGAGTTTATTTCATGACAGAAGAATGGCAGGCAGGCAAAAAGCTGTATAGAAATGATTGAGTTGAAAGGGACTTTATATGCCACCTGGTCAACTCACTTTGATGAGGGAAATCTTAAGCTAAATTATCTCCAGCCAGGAGAAAGATATATTGGCCAAGCTTTAGTGTAAAGTAGAATTTTACAACTTCCACCGAATTGAAATTGATTGTCAAAATATGGGTCAAGTCCTTGTTCAATCATAATCCATAAGATCAATTGGGTACATCTTGCTTCCCCAAAAAGTTATTAAGCCACTAGCACATATAGATGTAGATTCAGATGACTTAGCAAAGTAGTGTATTTGGTAAGGGATTTATTACTGCCACTACCAATTTGTGCAAATATAAAAATAAACTGCATTTCTGCTGGTGCTATGCTCAGTATACCATCAGTAAAAGTAAGATTTTCATGCCCTAATGTATGTAACTATATATGTTTATTAATAGAAATGACTTAGACTTATATACCCCTCCATAATGCTTTATAGCACTCTCTGAGTGGTTTAAAGAGTCAGCATATTGCCCCCAACAATCTGGGTTTTCATTTTACCAACTTTGGAAGGACCAAAGACTGAGCCAACTTTGAACCAGGATCAAATTTCTGGTTGTGTGTAGAGTTAGCCTGCAATACTGCATTCTAACCACTGTACCACCAATACTGCATTCTAACCACTGCACCACCATGGCTCATATTAAATTAAACCATTTTTTTTACATTAATCATGAAAATTACACAGGGATGGATGTTAGATATACCATTTGTGGTCAAACTTAAAGGATACTGACAATTGCTTTAGCAAAAATGAAGGTGAGATTGATCATGGCAACTTCTGGAAAGCAATTTCACAAGAACCATCAAGGAACTCCTTCCCTTTGATTTATTTCCCTGAAATGTTAAGGCAACCTGAAGAGAACTGGACCACACCTGGTTTCCATTTATTTATTTTATTTATTTATTTATAAAATTATTGGGTGCCCATCTTACCATAGGATAACTCTGGATGGCTTACAATTATACATAAGTTAAAACATAAAAAATTAAAATCAAACATTAGAAACCAAAGACACATGACGGGGTGGAGTTGGGGGCAGGGAGGATCTGTTATTACTCAATCAACCCCCCCATTTCACTCTTCCCCCACTGGAGCCTCAAACTGAATGGCAAAGCCACATCTTTAGACCCTTATGAAAAGATAGGAAGCTTGGGGCCAACTTCACATCAGGGGGGTGGGGGTTTGGAGCAGTTCCAGAGGGCAGGAGCAACAACAGACAAAACCATCCTCCTGGACCCTGCTAGCCAATATAATCGGGCTGAGGGAACCCACAGTTTCCACAACTCTGCCGGCATGAGTGGTACGGGCCAATCACCCATGGGGTGAGACAGGGAGTTATAAAAACAAAGGTTGGCAGCACCTGGGTATGGTGTGTGTTGGAGGAAAGATTTTGTCATGTGCAACACCAGAGAAAGAATTTGCAGCCACCTTAAGTCAATTTTTGGAGTACATGGTGACTCAAAGTAATATTTCATTCAAGTGGTGAAAATGCAGGCTATAACGATTGTCCTGTCCTAAAATCCAAACATCCATTGTAGTTCTTCCTAGGCCTGATTATTTGAAGTTTGCATCCATTACAACTTCCTAGTCATCCTTCTAAGTGAGCAGATCAGGAAGGGAAGTTGATGGGAAAATAAACTGAAAGACATGAAATTGCCTTTGTCTATTACGATGTTTTTAATTGTTCAGTCTGATACACAAGGCCCCAAATGATGCTGATCGTTTATGCTTCAGAGTCTGAATGGTATTCATGCAGGTGGGGAAACTCATCTCCTTATGGTATTTATTAGCACAAAACTCCACCACTGTTTGTGAGGCCAAGGATCTATCTATCAGACTGATCTTAGCTGTACTTCGGAGAGTCGAGGAAACATAGGAAATTCAGCATATGGTCTTCTGTCCTCCAGAACTATGACTTTGACTCTGGTTATGCCCAGGATAAAACAAACCTAGCAGATACTCTGAGTGGTAGTACATTGCGGGGAAGAGTGAAGCCAATTTTGTACAGTCTGCCCTATTTTGGGGGATTTGTGTAATCCCTTCTTTAATTCCTGACTCCTTGAATCTCTCCAGGAACTATCTAGCTAAGGAAAGAAAAAGAGGAGAGGGGTGCCAGAATTGGAAACAATCAATGTGTATCATTCCAGGCTCTGCTGGTTGGGTGGGTGTCAGAAAGTAGAACTTTCTGGAGTTACTATGCAGTTTACAAATTAGTGGAGTTTGATGAGTTTGATGAGGTGATCAAACCCACCAATGACATTTTAGGAGGGATTGTCCTAAAGTTGTGGGCCCAAGGACAAATCAAAGGGGACGCTCAAACAGTAGAAACAGAAAGAGGTCACCCACTCCTAAAAGGAAGCCCCAAACAAAACCTGTCAACCAGAGAAGGGGCAAAGGGGGCTATGTAAGCAACAAAAGGAACCAGTACAAGCAAAATGACTTCACAAGTATATCTGAGATGAGTTACCCCAGGCTCTCCAAGCAGAAACGTGAGCAATTATGGTTGCTGGACAGTGGTGCTAGCAAGCACATGGTTTGTAACAAGCTGTTGTTGAATGACCTGGTTGACCATGATAGCATTGTAACCGTGGCTAATGGCCCGAGAACAAAGGCCACAGGTATAGGGAATGTAAGTATACATGGGCTTGGTAACATTGACAATGTGTTATATGTTCCAAAGCTGGAACATAGCCTTCTCAGTATTTTAAAACTTACTGAAAAACGTAATGTAAAAGTGATCTTCGCAGAAGGAGAAGCCATGGTAACCAAGGATGGCAATATGGTGGGAAAGGTTATTAGAATCAATAACCTACCATATTACTCCCCCATTACAAAGCTTGAGGAGTCTGGTACCAGCAACCAGGTCAATGCTGGTGATCCAGATGGTGACTCCCAAGCAGAGCCTGAGGTTGACCATGAGGGATATAGACAAGAGAAGGGGAAAACTAATTGTAATGTAAATAAAACCAAACATGTAAGGTTTGTCACAGAGCACAGTGATGAACAGTCTAAGGGTGCCAAGACCTTGTCCGTTGGCAAACCCCTGCATGATGAGTGTGCCCATCTCCTACACAGGAGGATAGGTCACCTCAGTTTCCTGATTGTGCAGAGGCTACCTGAGTGCTCTAGGGGTTGAATGTAAAAGTTGTAATGTATTCATGGATTGCTCTGTTTGCAGGGGAGCCAAGTCCAGGGTGAAGCCAGCGCCCAGAAAATCCCAGAGGCAATCCAAACACATTTTTGAGCTGGTGCATATGGACCTGGTGGGTCCATTGAAACCCTCCCTCAGTAAGAACATCTACTTTCTCACCATAGTGGATGACCATAGTAGATATGGGTATGTGTACCCCCTCAAATCCAAGGATCAGGGCCATATCATGTGTTGGGAGCGCGCACCCACCATCTTTGTGTGGTGGCCCGCTCCGACCCTGTGGCCTCCTCCCTAGGGGGCACCAGAACTGGGAACCCTGGCCTTAGGTTGGTGTATTTTAATGCCAGGTCCATGGCTAACAAGTCCTCCCTCCTCCGTGAGATCATTGAGGAGGAGGCTGCGGACCTGGCTTGTATCACCGAGACCTGGTTGGGTCCGGAGGGTGGTGTCCCTCTAGTTGATCTGTGCCCTCCAGGTTTTCGGGTTTTGCACCGACCATGGGCCCAGGGTAGGGGTGGTGGGGTGGCCGTGGTTATTCGGGAGACCCTGTTTCCAAGGGAGGTCTCTGCTGCAGAGATAGGCGGGAGTGAGACCCTCCTCGTGAGGTGGGGGCCTAGTGGTCGGGTGGGTCTGCTGCTTACATACCTTTCCCCCAGCTGTGTGGCAGCAGCCCTACCTGGGCTTCTCGATCTCCTCTCAGGTGTGGCGGTGGAGTTCCCGGACCTTATGGTATTAGGGGACTTCAATTTGCCTTCCCTGGGGGGGGCGTCGGGTTTGGCCCAGGATTTCATGGCTTCTATGGAGGCCATGGGCCTGACCCAGTTGATTCAAGGCCCGACTCATGAGGGGGGGAATACTCTTGACCTAGTTTTTGTCTCTGAACGGTGGCGGAGTGACAGAGGGCAAGTTACTCCTGCAGTCTTGCCCGTTCCATGGTCTGATCACTATCTTCTATGGCTGGTCTTCCAACAGGCTGCCCCCCACTGCTGGGATGAGGAGCCACTTAGGTGGTTCCACCCCAGGCACCTGATGGACCCTGAAAGGTTCCAGGCAGAACTGGGTTTTTTCCCTCTTCCCTTGCCCACAGCTCTGCCGAGGATCTGGCAGTGGCCTGGCAACGGGCTGCGTCGGAAGCCCTCGACAGGGTTGTCCCCATGCATCCCCTTACACATCGTGGATCCCGGTTTGCTCCCTGGTATACTGAGGAGCTCCGGGAGATGAAACGTCGTCGTAGGGGTTTAGAGAGCAGGTGGAGGTCTACCCGTTCCCAATCCGATCGTGCCCAGCTAAGAGCCTACATTAGGACTTACCTGGTAGCTATGGGAGAGGCAAGAAGGTCTTATCTCTCCACTCTCATAGCGTCCACAGATAACCACCCAGCTGCCCTGTTTCGGGTTACCCGTTCCCTCCTTTATTTCGAGGAAGGGCCGGACCAATTGCGGGGTAGGGCTGAGGAGTTTGGTCAATATCTGACGGATAAGATCGCTCGCATTCGGGACGGGTTGTCCTCTGATTTGCAGTGGTCTGAGGAACGAGTTGCAGGTAGTCTGGCCACTGTTATCTGGGATGAGTTTGATCCTGTCTCCGAGGATGAAGTGGACAGGATTATGCGGCGGCTGAGTTCCACCACATGTTTGTTGGACCCGTGTCCCTCCTGGCTGACTTATGCCACCAGGGAGGCCACCTGCAGTTGGCTCCGGGCAGTTGTCAATGCTTCACTGAGGGAGGGTGTCTTTCCTTCCGCCTTGAAGGAGGCGGTGGTGAGACCCCTCCTGAAGAAGCCTGCCTTGGACCCGACCGTGTTAGATAACTTTCGTCCGGTCTCCAACCTTCGCTTTTTGGCGAAGGTTGTTGAGAGTGTGGTGGCTCAGCAGGTTCCGCTTTTCCTGGATGAAGCGGACTACCTGGATCCATACCAATCGGGCTTCCGACCTGGTTATAGCACAGAGATGGCATTGGTCGCGCTGATGGATGATCTCTGGAGGGCCCGGGACAGGGGTTTTCCTCTGTCCTGGTCCTATTGGACCTCTCAGCAGCTTTCGATACCATCGACCATGGTATCCTTTTGCGTCACCTCGGGGGGCTGGGAGTGGGGGGCACTGTTCTTCAGTGGTTCTCCATCTACCTCTCGGGCGGTCAATGGTGTTGGTGGGAGGGGTTGGGTCGACCCCAAGGGCTCTCTCTTGTGGGGTCCCACAGTGGTCGGTCCTTTCCCCTCTCTTATTTAACATCTACATGAAACCGCTGGGTGAGATCATCCGTGGTTTTGGAGTGAGATTCCATCAGTACGCTGATGACACTCAGCTGTACATTTCCACCCCAAACCAGATCAGCGATGCCCTCTCCCTGATGACCCGGTGTTTGGATGCGGTACGGATCTGGATGAGTAGGAACATGCTCCGACTCAACCCGGCCAAGACTGAGTGGCTTTGCGTTCCGGCGTCTCGGCCCAGTCAAGATTGTCCATCTTTGGCCATAGAGGGAGAGGTGTTGCCCCCTGTGGATAGGGCGTGGAATCTGGGGGTCCTCCTGGATGCACGGCTCTGGTTGGAGGAGCAGGTGGGGGCCGTCGCCAAGGGGGCCTTTGCCCAGCTCCGTCTTGTCCGACAACTTCGCCCTTTTCTGGACTGGGACGCCCTACGCACATTTACTCATGCCCTTGTCACCTCGAGACTCGACTACTGCAACGCTCTCTATTTAGGACTGCCCTTGCATACCATCCGGAGATTGCAGCTGGTGCAGAATGCGGCCGCGTGGGTGGTGATGGGAGTTACCCGGTTCTCCCATGTTGCCCCCCTCCTGTGCGGTCTGCATTGGCTACCGATTGCACTCCGGGTGAGATTCAAGGTTTTAGTTTTGACATTCAAAGCCCTACATGACATGGGTCCTCAATACTTGAAGGAGCGTCTTCTTCCGATAGCTAGTGCCGGCTGCCTTGTGCGAGCTCATAGGCAAGGACTCCTCGGGTCCTGTCAGCAGGTCAATGCCGGCTGGTGACTCCCCGATGACGAGCCTTTTCTGTCGCGGCCCCTGACCTCTGGAATCAACTGCCTCTGGAGCTCCGTCTGGCCCCTGATCTCCGCACCTTCCACCATGAATTAAAGACCTGGTTATTCGACCAACCCGGGCTGTGACCCCTCCCTGGGGGAGGGATAGTTTTAATGTTTATTATTGTCATGTTTTTATATTTGGGCTTGTCTTTGGTTTAATGGTTTTTTAAATATTTATTGTTCTGTGTTTTAGTTGTGAGCCGAGTCTTGGAGATGGGGCATACAAGTTCAAATAAATAAATAAATAAATAAATAAATAAATAAATAAATAAATAAATAAATATGTACCTGCTAGAGAAATTACCCTTAACTATGTAAAAAAAAAATTCTGTAAATGCATAGAGAAGGGGATTGTCAGAAAGTAGAACTTTCTGGAGTTACTATGCAGTTTACAAATTAGTGGAGTTTGATGAGGTGATCAAACCCACCAATAACAGGGTGGCATTGAGCACCTCACTGTGATACTGTAGGACACGCCCCTAAGTATAAAAGGGCTGTCAACTGTCATTTTCAATGAGAAAAAAAAGAGAAAGAAAATAAGGAGATTCTAAGGAGATTGGAGATACTGAGAAGATCCAAGACTCTGAGGAGATATTAGGATCTGACAGACTGAGGTCTGTGTATGAGAAGATATAGCAAAGAGATCTGAGAGAAGATCTATAACCTAAAGAGAAAGGGACTTTCTAAAGAGGTTAGCTATATCTAAGAAGAGGTTATGAGAGGAAGAACTGTGAATCCCTCATAGTGACTTCTAGTTCCTTGAAGGACTGTTTAAGAGGAACGAAAGAAGAAAAGACTCTATATATTTAAGAATAATATATTTATTGATTATTCTGTTATAAATAAATCTGTTTTGATCTGACACAACTTGGCATTGCAATTTATTGAATGACTCTGTGAAATAGATATAGATCCAGGCCAAACTAAATTAAAGATCCAGGCCAAACTAAATTAATATTACTTAACAGTGGGGCAGGCTTTGTGGTGAGAAGAAGACTCTTTTAAACCTTTGCATATAAAACTCCTTAAATAAAAGTCAATTTTAAAGATGCATACAATTGCCATTTTCTTTATTTCTGGCATGTTATGTCGTTAATGTTTAGCTTTAATTTCATGATACACAGTGAAAAATAGGTCTAGTAATTTATCACTATGAACATATAGGCTTACAGTACATGGAACTCCTATGCATGTGTATTTAGAAATTTGCCTGCAGTCAGTAGACTACATTTCCCAGTAAATATCCACAAATTGAAGTTTTAGTGCAGAATCATGTACATTTTATTTTGAAATAATTCCTATAAATTTTAATGGAAGTTGTTCCATGTGTAGAATTACAACTTTATTTAGGTTTTGCTTGTGCAGTAAAAAAAGAGTAACTCCTTTTCCTCTTTCCACATTTTGTCCTTTTAAAAATGGAAAGGAAAGATTAGTTACCGCAATATTGGTGTCATTATTGTTTTTAGTTCATTCTGAATGTGCAGAGTACTAGCCAATTACAGACAGAGTAGACATGTTTAAACTACTTTCTTTTTTTAAAAAAAAGCAGCACAATATAAAAAAGGGTTTAATTCCTTTGACCATGTATTCACTACAGAATAAATAACAACAAGAAGGTCAGCTGCATGGCATGTAATTAATGTAATAATTCAGCCTGACCCTGCGATCCAGAATACTTTCCCATTTAAGATGGCAAAACCAGGCCAAAATGATTAATGATGTAATTTGTCTCCAAACAAGAACAAGATTTGGTTCAGAACCCATTTCAGCAATTTGTTAAAAAGGCTGATTCTACTCAGAATGATTTGGGGATCACATTAGAGAACTTTTAGGCACTCTGGTGCCTAGAAAAATGTCCCCTCCTATTGATTACAAGCACTGAAAGTATTGTGTCTACCTATAGTACTACCAGGATGTTTAGCTGCATTGAATAGAATTTATCTAGGAATTCACAGTGCCAGCATGAGTTCCATCATTACCATCTCTGCCTCTCCCCCAGAAGCATTACATGGTTTCGACCACTACAGTTTCCTGTTGATCCTAAATAAAATTGTGTTATAGTACAAGTTGGTAATAGCAAAAGGGAGTTGTAAAAACTAGAATACTGTGGCAGAGCCAGTTTACAACATAAACTTTACACACAATAATGGTTGTAAAAAATGAATTCCACTGTGAAGTACGAGATGCTGCTTTCAGTGTGCTACATGACCACTTGGTCTCAGCAGATGGTAACTATTAAGCATTGGGAAAAGGTTATCATTTATTTTTCAAAACCAAAAGCAGAAACAGCTTCTGCCATTGGGGTTGCATTTATTACAAGAGAACTGAGGATTCTAAAATAGTTAAATGGGGTGGTTGTTTTTGAAAAGCTTATTCAGGAGCAGTTTTAGGTTTGTCCAGTTGATCAAGTCATAGAAGAAAAGACTTGGGGATTCCAGGAAGCAGCATTGCCAAAGAGAAGATGGGTCTCAGGAGTTTCCTGGCTGTTCCATCCTACCGTGTTTCCCCGAAAATAAGACCTACCCCAAAAGTAAGACCTAGCACTATTTTCTAAACCTGCCCTAATATAAGACCTACCCCGAAAATAAGACCTAGTGCAAATCTCCAGTTCCAGGAAGACTTTTCAGGGAGCAACCGTGCACCTGCGAAACACCGCCCCCCTACACGCTCACACCCACTATTTGGCACCATAAATATATAAGACCTACCCCAAAAATAAGACCTAGTGTGTTTTTGGGAGCCAAAAAAAATATAAGACAGTGTCTTATTTTCGGGGAAACACGGTAACTCTGACCTTTCTTACTTTGTAGGGATTTATTGCTTTCAGTGGAAAATTAATTTGAAGTAATGAAATGTGTATGCTGCTTAAAAACAAAGCAAGAAATCTCATTTTAGGTGCCAATTTCTTAGCATACATAATTAACTCATATACAGTATATGAGTTATGTATTCCATGATATATCTGAGTTCATCACTATCAGGCCTTCGGGCAATTATGCTTTTTTGGATTTGTGAAAATTCCCATCAGTAAAAGCAAAGAAACAGATATACAGAAGCAAGAGGAGGTAGCTTAACGGAAGGAACTCCATTACATGCTTGAATGGATCCTACTAGCTACAAAATCTGCCTGGGAATGTATTAGCAAACTATCTGCTGCATGGGTTAATAAGTAGCCACTGGAATCAAGTGCCAATGGGCCCTTATTGCTTTTTCTCCACTTGATGGAGCAATGGAATACTTAGTACCACTGATGCATCTTTCCCTCTCCTCATGCAGCAATTGAGTTCCTGTTTGAAAAATACTAGAGTCGTGATGGTGAACCTATGGCACGCGTGCCACAGGTGGCACACAGAGCCATTTGTGCCGGCACGCAAGCCACAGGCAAACTTACCTCACTGCGCATGCGTGCACCTCACAGCTGATTTTCAGCCTGTTTAAAGCCTTTTTCGGCCCCCCAGAGGCTTGAGGAAAGCCTCTGTAGGCCAAAAAATAGGCCCGCTTTGTCACTTCCAGTACAGGAAGTGATGAAACAGGACTATTTTTCGGCCTGCAAAAGCTACAGAAATTTTCCTCAAGCCTCTGGGAGGCCGAAAAAGGCCTCAAAAAGGCCAAAAATCAGTTGGGAGGAGCAGTGCCGATAAGGGGGCAGTGGGGGATGGGGGGGTTGCCTTATGGGTGCTGGCACGTGGCGTCGAAGTGCATACAATTTTTGGCACAGGAGCCCAAAAAGGTTAGCCAGCACTATACTAGAGCCTTGCAGATGGAGAACCAAGCAACAGTGCTGTTCTTTCTAGGGCTGGCCAGATTATTAGACATTTATTAGCCCATAGTGGCAAAAACAATCAGCAGTTTGATAGAACCTTTCTGATTAACAAGTTTATTAAAAGGTAATCTGATGAACTGAGCTTCAGGTCACAAAAGCATTTGCCTTTTATTGAAATTCGTCAGTCGGAAAAGGTGCTACCTGATTTTGATAGAATTGTAGAAAATGCAAACTGGAGAAATTGCGAACAAATGTACCTAATCTCTTTCAAATTGCTGACATCTATTACATAGCCCTTAAGAAATTAAAGCAGAATGCTAATGAGTGCATGGTATAGAAGAGGATTTTCTTCTCAAAAATTTTCATGAGTTTATTGTTCTTTATAGAGGTATGCCCTATCAACCTGAGGTATGTGCTCTGATTCTGACTTCTTTGCCATCCTTCCCCCCAACCTTCCCCTGGTTTTCACCACTTTGCATATATTGCATGGAGAAAACCAAAGTATTTGGAACCAGCTGGAGATGTGGGAGATTTGCTGCAAAATTTAAATGCTATTTATTCAAAGATACAAATTCCGTAAGAGACCCTGTTTGAAGAACAGATTCCCTGCTCCAATTTACACCCATTGAACACGTTTTAGACAGCATGGAAGAATGGACTCAGCTGGAAGGAAAATGCCTTTTTCTCAGTGTGTGAGATTTTGGGCAGTTGATTTCATAGAAACATTGTCCTGTTCTAAAAGCATTGGGGGGCGGGGAGAGAACAACATGAAAAAGAGTGTTTCATCGATGTTTCAGGGACAGGTGCTAGATAGTTTTCTTATCTTTACAAAGTTCTTTTATTCCTTGCTTTTAAAACTATTTTTATTCTACAGGGCTATGTTTCTTTGCACTGTGTGTAAGCCATAGAATGTGTAGCTAGCAGGAAATGTTGACACACTGCTGGGACACTGAAACCATATATTACAATACAATAGCTCTGCTGCAAAATCATGCCAGAAAAGGTTGCCAATGAGAACATGAACTGAGTGGCTTTTGAGATCTACTGCAAAATTGGAGAAGAGGGGGGAGGAGAAATTCTCTGCCTTCCTGCAAAGAGGAAATAGCAATATATGTGCCTTTCTTTTCTTGCACCCCCCCAAAAAATCCTGTGACTAAAAAGTCCTATGGCTTTTCAGGACTGGATAGCAAATTCAATGTAAGATTCTACTATGATTCTTAAGAAAACTCTGAAGCAAGTAACAAAACTATCTGCAGTTTATTTTCTAGCAAGACAAATTGCATTGCCGTCCACTGTTAATTCGTATCACCTTCTAATTTCCTTCTAAGACACAACAAAGTCACTTGTCTTTTAAATCAGTGGTCGCCAACTGGTGGGCCGCAGCCCACTGGTGATCCATGAGAAAATTTTGGTGGGCCACAGAGAAATGTTCCCCCAAAGCACCCCCCAAAGCAATTAATCCAGGCTGCACCCTGGATTATGGCCCACACACCTGTTGGCCCCCACCCTTCAGCCAAGTGCAAACCTGCTAAAAGCAGTGCAGCCCTAGCCGGCCAGGATGAGGTAATGGTGCTGTTGCAGCAAGAAGGGGCTGGTGGCACAGGTGGGCTGAAGCGGCAATGGAGATGGCCACAAGGTGCAGGAGCGCTGCACTACTTGCATTTGCGTGGCACTCCCGCACCTTCCAGTTTGGCCTGGGCTCTTCCTCGATGGCCATGGTCTGTAGGGACAGCCCGGGGCAGGAAAAGTACTGGGTGGTAGTGGTGGGAGTGGTGGGAGTGGGCAAGTCTGCACTCACCATCCAGTTCAGAGGTCCAGAATGGGGCATAGGTGTCAGTTTCCTCATCCCTCTCAGTGCTCTGCTCTGCTGCCCCCCCCCCATGGCTCCAGCCATTGCTACCCAGGGAAAGCACAGGAAAAGTGAGCAGAAACATAGCTCTCACTGAGGTGAAAGAGCTTCAGTCAAGGAAAGCACAGGCAAGAGAAGACGGAAGCTGCCGCCTTTGAAAAGGGCCACTTTTTGTTGCCTGTGCCTTCTGATTTCCGCTCTTTCCCCCCAGTGAGAGATGTTTCTACTTGCTTGCTTTTTCTGGGGGGGGGCAGCAGAGATGTCAGGGCTGCTGCTCCCCCCTTAGCAAGCCAGGCCTGAAGGAACGCGAAGAATTGAGGGCGAGTGCTGGAGAAATGCGTGTTGGAAATGCCAACACACATTTCCAGTATGCTCTCCACTGTCCCGAAGTCAGATTGAGTGGTGGGAAGGGGAAGGGGAAAGGGTAGGAGGGAAGGAGAAGCCCAGCTGGCTTTCCTTTGGTATGGGGTGGGGGGGAGACCAAATGCCCAGACCAAAAGAGCACCGAGGAAGACGGGTTCCTAATAACCAGTGTGTTTGTGCAGGCAAGAGTACAAGCTTTTCTGGGTTTGACACCCCCCTTCAGCCTCCACACAGGGAGGGACCCTTCTCTGCCTGGAAGCTGAGGGAGAAACCTGGAGCTTAGCCTCGGTGAGTCCTCTTCTTATGTGGAGGCTGAAGAGGGGAGTTGTTGCCTGGTTAACATCAGAGGTTCCAGCCCGGCCCTCCTTCCCTCCCCAAATCCAGGCAGCCACACCTGGCAAAGGAGGGAGATATGAGGTGGCTTTGCTTTTCATCCATTTGAGGGGGAGCCAGTTCTTCCCTATCCAGATTTTCCCAGCCTCCAGGCATCATGTGGCTTCTTAAGTCCTCCCTCTTTCCCCTCCAAAGGATGAGAGAGGCCTCTCCTTTCCCTTCGCTCTGCCCCACAGTTATGATTAAGCATTTACGATTTTCTTATAATTAAATAAGCATTTGTGTGTGTATGTGTGTGTAAAATATTAAATTTGTATTTAATATAAAAATATTTTTATATTAAATATATTGTCTTTTTTTAAAAAATTGTATTAGTGGTCCTTGGGATTTAAAGTATGAGTTTGGTGGTCCCTGAGGTCCAAAAGGTTGGTGGCCCCTGTTTTAAATTGCAAGGCAGAGCATGGTTCTTTTTCCTGTACTTCAGGACTTCAACCTCTAAACATGTATATTTTCAAACCATGATGTGAGCTTAATGCACTATTTTGTTTCTAACCTATCTATTTCCCAATTTATTTAAGGATTGACATGGCTTTTTCCTTTGGGAGTCAAGGGGGTAGCTGATTTATCTCTGGATGAGTAGAACATTTGATCTTGCATTCTCTTAAATCCCTGGGGGATTACCTGCACAGGATAGACCACATTCTGGGATGCCTCTTCCTTTTACATTTCAAGAACTCTTCTCTCAAATGTGTCCAACTTCTTTCAGCAAACATATCCAGAATTGCTCTCAAATTTACAAGTTTTAGTGGTACAAATACTGCCTAATCCAACTAGTAGCCTAGATTGGTCCCCCAGATATCCCTGCAGTTCCCAAATTTCTGGCATTTCAGAAAGCCATAAAGAACTGACTGCTGTCCCAGGCTCTGAGGTAGCATGGTTGGGGGCCCTGGCAGGTTGAGTAATTAGGTGGTTAGCTGAAACATTTCTTTGGTTTTTGTCGTTAATTTTTAAATTATAATAGCAATAGCACTTAGACTTATATACAGCTTCACATTGCTTTACAACCCTCTCTAAGCAGTTTTACAGAGTCAGCATATTGCCCCCAACAATCTGGGTCCTCATTTTACTGACCTTGGAAGGATGGAAAGCTGAGTCAACCTTGAGCTGGTGAGACTTGAATTGGCAACCTGCTGGCAGCCAACAAACACAGAAGTAGCCTGCAGTACTGCATTGTAACCACTGCACCACCACAGTGATTATATTTTATCTTTATTTTATTGGCTTCATTGTATACCAACAACAGTTGGAGTTATGCCTAAATTAATGTATCTAAACCATAGTTTGTCAACAATCAGAACTGTCAAAGTCCATCTTAGTTGCCAGCTTTATCTCCATTCCCTTTGGCCTCCTTTCTTCTTCCTAGAGTCCTCTGGAGTTCACCTCTGGAGAGAGCTCACCTGTCATTCCTCTTCTTTTCCCAATGAAAACTCTTCTTATCAGCAAACTAGCTCAAACAAGTACAAAGTGTTTGCTTGGATGTCTGCCTGAAAGTATGAAGCAAACAAGCATACAAAAGGCTGTAGTGACTATAAACTTGTCATTAACCCTACCCAAATGTCTCATTTGGAAAAATGGAGACCCAGTAAGGAAACCTGCCCAAACATTTTCAAATTTGTTCAATGCATTAAGTATTTCAATTACTTCCATTTCATTATGCTAAAGATATTAGTGTCCTAATTTGTTCTGCATTTTTTCTGAAATATAGCTTTTGCTTCACCATACATACAGATTCATACACTTCAGATATTTGACTGAAAAGCACTGAAGCTGAACTAAGTAAAAAAATCAGCCAAGTGTCAAAACTCCAAGCAAGGCATTCTAAAACCATATTGTTATTAACTATATGGTTAAATGTCCATACTGTGCATACAATCAGTAAGATAGCAAGGCCAGGATAATCACATTATAATCCATTTCAAACTCTAAGCTGAACGGTGATATTCTTCACACAGTGATAGAGAGAATCAGTTTCCTTTCCAGGACTGATAAGAATATGTAAAAAGCTGGTTCATTTGAGAAGAGTTTGGAATGTAAGTAAAAACTTTGTGAGAGGTTACTTTATACAATATTTCTGAATTTAGGAAGAAGAGGAAAGAGAAAATACAAAATATTTTGGATGAAATAAAAAGAAGAATTAAAGAATGCCCCAGGAAATGCAAGTATTTCCCAACAAATTAAGATTTTATAGCAACAGTTATATATGTTAATAACAAGAGAAATGGAAATAAAATTATAAAATTGATTAATAAATAAAGCAAATAAATTTTGAACTTGTGAATAAACCTGGGAAACAGCTGACTTACAAATTGTGAAGAGAAAGTGAAAAGAAAATGATATTGATTTTATAAGAAGGCAATACCATATTAACAATGCATTCATAAAAAAAACATTTTATCCATATTATTCTATTTTTATAAAGAATATGATGCCCCATTGGAGCAAGTAGATGAATATCTTAGAAAACAAAAATTACTGAAGATTGTAGAAGAATGAACACAAATTATAAATGGACCTCTAATGGTAAGGGAAATTTCAAAAGCAATTAAACATATATCAGGAAAGGATCAGATGGTCCATCAGGTTTGTATAAGTGTTTTCAGGATGAATTTTTACAACCTTTACAGAGCACAATAAATTCTATTATAAGATAAAATATGTCAGAGACTTGAAAAGAGCTTAATAAATACTGGATTCCAACCAAAAATGTCATAAATCACAGTCACATGATCACAGGACACTGCATATAGCCATGAATGTGGACTACTTGCCAAGTACACAAAATGCAATCACATGACCAGGTCATAAATATTTTTGGGGGTCCATTGTACCTTCAAACAGTTGCTAAGTGACTCACTGTAAGTTGAGGTGGGAGGGGAAAAAAGTAAAGTCAGGATTAAACAGTTGGGTCAAGTACCTATTATTATTTATTTATTTATATATAATATTTATATTCCCCTTAAATCTCACAACTATGCACCAAACTTGATAAACCATAAAACAGAATTACAATAAAAACAAAGAGCAAGAATAGCCAGGTCTGTAATACTTCCTGAAGGCTAACAGGGCAGAGCCAGTCAAATATCATGGGGGAGACTATTTCATAGAATAGGTGCTATTACAAAGAAGCCATGCCTCTTATGTCTGATTAGATGATGTTGTTTCAAGGAAGAGGCTTGGAAAATGCTCACTCTGTTGGACATTATGGACAACCAGAAACCATAAGATACATGGTCCCACCATAAAAACCTGGCCACCATAAAAACCTGGCCACCATAAAAACCCATGACTACATGCACTGCTACATTCTGGACTGGTCTTCAAGGACAGCCCCATATAGAGTATATTGTATTAGTTCAACCAAATGTAGAATTTGTGCTCTAGTTAATGTTATGTAAAGGCCTTCTTGCTCATGGATGCTACCTGCTCTTCAAGGAGGGAGGAGCCATGAATCCAAGACTCCCGCACTTCACATTTTAGTACCTGGTCAAAGGAGTTATTGGGGACAAGGTTGATTTTCCATAGCCATTCTATTTCCCAGACTGCTTTTTTCCCATTCAAACCCCTGATATCAGACATTAACAAGTGAGTACCCTCATAATTGCTATATTGGACATAAACTCCGAAACTCCCCACCCCATTCAATTCTCAAGGATTTCAAAATAAAGTTTAACATAAGCCTGTTGAATTTCACCAGCAGCTCAACCAGGTTCTGAAATTTCCCACTAAGGTCTCAAGGGGCTGAAAAGTCACAAAACTGTCATCTGATATTAACTCTGATCAATTCCAGATGTTTAGGTGTTCATAAGTCCCAATGTAGTACATTGAACATTGATGTCCTATTTGTTGCATAACATGACTGCTATAGGATGCCAGCTGATTCTTCACAAGACCACCAGCAAGTCCCTGCTCTCACTGTTTCATTACTATTGGTAATGTCCAGCCATCTTCCCCTATGTAACACTGGCAGAGGGAGAGGGAAAGAGAAAGAGACCCAATCCACCAAACTCACTCTTTCATGTCAGGAAATCTGGTCATCAGTAGCCCATTGTCATCAGCAATTCTCGGGTGCTTCCATTACAATCACCCCCCACTACAACTGCGTGGTGGCATAGACAAAAATTTCACACAAGCTAACAGTTGATTGATAGTTCTACTACTATTTTATATACTATTGTATATACAATATACAATATTATTGCAATATTATATACAATATTATATATTATTAAGTAATATTAAATATTATTGTATTATATACAATATTGTATATAAGATACTACTATGATCTTATAGACAACGATCTCTCATCTCTTGATTGGCAAATTCTATTCACTGGATGCAATACTGTTGAAGACCATTACAACATATTTTTACTTGAAGTCAAAAGAGTCATCAAACCAGTAACAACTCCCAAAACCAGGAAAAACAAACTACCCATAACAATAAGGAAGCTCCAATTCAAAAAGAAATCCCATTGGCAGAAAAACAAATCTGGTCACGTTGCCAACTTTAAAAGCCGATACAAAAATTTATGCCACCAGATAAAGACTGAATGCACCAATTATCACATTAAACAAGAGGAAAACTTACGCACCAATTCCACCTGTGCCTTCTACAATTTTGTAAACAACAAACTAAAAGACTCAAGGTCTATCCCACCCCTGAAAGGACCTAATGGTAAAGACTGCAATGATGACCCATTAAAGCCAACCTCTTTAACACATTCTTTGGCTCAGTATTTGTAAACAGCAATAGATCATGCCCAGTATTTCCTAGTCGAACCACAGACAACTACAATGATCTAATACATATCGATTTTACAGAAGGCAATGTTGAAAAAGCACTATGCAATCTAAAACCATCTCTATCTGTTGGACCGGATGGAATATATGCCTACTTCTTAAAAAAGCTATCCACTGCCATAGCTGAACCTCTAAGCATAATCTTTGAAAAATCTTTCAAGACCAGCTCCTTGCCAAACCTATGGTCACTAGTCACGGTCATCCCCATCTTCAAAAAAGGAGACCCCAGCCTAGCTGAAAATTACAGACCAATCTCTTTATGCTGCATCACCTGTAAAGTCATGGAATCAATTATTAACCAATCCATTATCCTCCACTTAGAGACAAACAACCTACTCTCTAACAAATAATTTGGTTTCAGAAAAAAACTATCCTGTAATCTGCAACTCTTACACTGCAAAAACTTATGGACTACATAACTCGACCAGGGCAAAACAATTGATGCAATTTACATAGACTTCTGTAAAGCCTTTGATTCAGTGGTACATGACAAACTACTAAAATTAAAATCTTATGGTATCTCTGGACACCTGCATAACTGGATAGAAGCATTCCTGTCAAACAGGCAACAAATGGTCAAAATTGGGAGCGTCCTATCAAATCCAGTAACTGTCAACAGTGGTGTCCCCAAGGCAGTGTTCTAGGACCAACTTTCTTCAAACTCTACATAAATGACCTCTGTGATCATATTAAGAGCAACTGTGTTCTCTTCACTGATGATGTAAAGCTATGCAACACCACTGATAATACTGCTATCCTTTGAAAAGACCTCGACTATGTATCAGAATGGTCAAACAAATGGCAACTTCAAATCTCAACAAATAAATGCTCTGTCTTACATATTGGCAAAAAAAATCAGAAAATAAAATACAAACTGAATAGTCAAGTTCTTGTTGATGACCCAAACTCTGTCAAGGACCTTGGAGTACTCATCTCTAATTATCTAAATGCTAGAGCCCACTGTAACTACATAGCCAAAAAGGCATTAAGAGTTGTTAACCTAATCCTGCATAGCTTTTTCTCTGGTAATATCACATTAGTAACTAGAGCATACAAAACATTTGCTAGACCAATACTTGAATACATCTCATCAGTCTGGAACCTGTGTTACGTATCTGATATTAATACAGTTGAGAAAGCCCAGAAATATTTCACAAGAAGAGAACTCTAGGTAGAACTACGCCGTCTTCGGTCTGATCTAAGTATATAAAATGATACATTGCACTGTCCCTACCTGTCAATGAATACTTCAGCTTCAGCCATAACAATACAAGAGCACACAATGGATACAAACTCAAGGTAAACCGCACCAAACTTGATTGCAGGAAATATGACTTCAGCAACAGAGTGGTCAATGTCTGGAATACTCTACCTGACTCTGTGGTTTCTTCCCCAAACCCCAAAAACTTTAACCTTAGACTGTCTACTATTGACCTCACCCCTTTCCTAACAGGTCTGTAGGGTGCGTGCATAAGTGCACCAACATGCCTACCGTCCCTGTCCTATTGTTTTTTTTTCTTATTCGTATCCATTTCATGTATTCATAACCATGTTTATACTTATACCTGTTATCTAATAATCGCTTGACAAAATAAATAAATAAATACTTCTGCACAACAACAACAGCAAAATCAGCTAATATTTCCAATTTAGCTAAGTGAACTGGTCATCTTAAAGCAGGAGAGATGCTTCCAAAACACATGAAGCCTCTAAAAATCCCAGAACAGCAGATGAAAACAAACAGACCCACACCCCCTCTTGGAAGTTTCCATGGACTCCAAAGCATAGTCTGCCATTCAGTAAACCACCAAACATCTCCCTCTCAAACATTTCTCTCTCACTTCTTCTCAATCCCCAATCAATGTCATCACTGACAGCAGTAGCCCACTGCTCTAATGTCATGATTTTAAGAAAAATCTATATAACAGTCTGGGGGAGGGGAAAATGTTCACCATGCATAATAAGTAAACTTTCTCATAGACGTGGTTCTATATGTCACCCAAAGCATTATGAAAGGAGCTCAAACCATGAAGAAATTTTATTTGGACCATTTAAAAAGAAATTATCATAAATAAGCACAAAATAAGCCCAGGCTTAAGAAGAAGAAAAAACTCAATGCAAGGCATTTCTGTCACACTGAATCTGATTGTGCAGTTGCCTTGCTGTCTGTTTCAACCAGACAAGTTAGGTGATTATTTCCTCTTCTTTCTCAAGCTTTCAGTAAGTAATACAACCTTGAAAAATGACAAACAGCTGGTTCTCCATAAAATTATAAAGAAGCATAGTCTCTAAGAAATTCCATACAACTACAGTTCACCCAAATTCATTCTAAGGGATAGAAAATAAGCATAACCTTGATTTTATAACAATAATCAATGAGCCCAGACAACTATCCATTCTGGCACTTAGAATTAAAACAAAGCATCCCACAGGGCAGAAATGTTTTTGTTTCTAATGGGCAAGAAATACAATTGAATGCACACTTTGGGTTCTGTGAATAGCAAGAAAAGCTAAAAATCAAACACACAGCGTGGTCTCCTGAGATTAGTGAGAGGGAGGACAACTTGGAGGAGGAAAGAAACTGAGACGGTGACAGGATTAAGATGCAATGTTATTATTACTGCAAACCTGAGCGGAAATATAATGAATTCTGAAGTCAGTCCTTGGGAATCAGGTTGCTGTATTTTTGGCAATGGAAAGATGAATAATTAATAACCAGCTTCAAAGTTTGTAACTTCCTCTTCCTGTCCCAAGGAGATAATCAAAAAGGCAACAACTAACTTACATACAACCACTTTGCAATATTTTATGCAAATTACTGTCCCTGCTGCTACAAAAGTGTTCATAGGAGTGTATCTGGGAGAACAGCCCAGATATTCTGCTAGCTTACAGTGGCACAGCTGGAAAGACATTGGGCCACAAAGTCAGTGCCACATGTAATAAAGCACTGAACCCATCTATCTTTCCAAACCCTGGGAGATACAGCATCACACTAAGGAAAGACAAAATGAATCTGAGAATGTATGCAATTTCAAAAAAGCCCCCAAAAAGATTTCATATGCACATTAGAGAAAAATTGTGTTTAGTAATACTCTCTCAAAAACCATCTCTCTCTCTCTCCCTCCCTCCCTCCCTCCTTCTCTCTCTCTCTCTCTCTCTCCCTCCCTCCCTCCCTCCCCCTGGTCTCTCTCCAATGTCTCTTGACTTCATGCATATATGGTTCATCCATATCTATCCTTTAATTATCTTCACATTGTTAATACTCTTTTATCATTTACAGAATTCTTTTGTCCGTCAGATTTGCCCTTTCATCACATATTCTCTCCATAATTCTAAATCCGTACAAATTTTAACACTAAAAAGAATGAAAAGAAAAAACCTAGACTTGCCCCCCTTTTACTACTTTGAAAGTGGCACCTCAGTGGTTAATATAGTAGCATAATCATAATCATTCCCTTTAAAACGAAAGATAGAAAAAAAAAAAAAGAAAATAGGAAAAAGCTCCCTTACAATATATCTCTAATCGATCGGGTTCTGCAACACATATCCCCCTAAGATTATTTATGGTTCCAAGATAATAATAAAATAACTAATCTTGGTTATTGACAAACCTCATTTTTAGACATTTTCTAAAATCATTTCAATTAATTCAATTCATCTAATCATCATTTAGCTTTCTTTTGTAAATAAATAAAAATGTGACCTTTTACCAGTAAAATTGTCAGTAACCCCTATTGTTTTACACTTTTATAATCAATATATTCTTATTACCATTTCTTCATGCAGAACCCCTTTTAAATCGTTAGCCATTATCTCTATGCAAACAAGTTTCTTCTTTGTTATATATCTCCGTGTCTCTCTATCTTTGTTCTTGTTCTGTTCCTCTCCTCTTTTTATCCGCTATCCCCTTCTCTATCCAGTTTAAATCCCTCTCTCTCTTTACCTTTCTGCTCTCTATCCTTCTGGACCTTTCTAACATGCCTAATTTCATAAATGTTCCCCTTTTAATTACCTTCTAAGTTTCATTTTTTTGACCATCCTCCTTTCCTTTTATTTGTATTAATCTTTGTGTTAATTGTTTTCTTAAAATGGCTTTTACTTGTGCTGACTCCCTTCTCCTCCCTATTATCCTGCTCTCCCCTTCTCTATCCAGTTTGAATCCTCTCTCTCTTTACCTTTCTGTTCCCTTTCCTTCTGTCCTTTCTAACAGCTTAATTTCGTAAATGTTCCCCTTTTTAGATACTTTCTAGGTTCGTTTTTTAGCCACCCTTCCTTTCCTTTATTTGTATTAATCTTTGTATTAATTGTCTTTAAGATGGCTTTCTCTTGTGCTGGCTCCCACCTTTCAAGGCTCCTTCTTCTTATTCAGCATTTGAATGCCCATATTTTCTGCAACATGCCAAGTTAGTTCAGTCACTTCCTGTAACAGTTCTTTCATACTTTTAAACTCCATTTTTAATTCTTTGGATGACCACCAAAATTTAATTTTCCTTATTTCTTCTTCTTTAAATTTTCTGTGATCCTAACCCAGGTCCAGTGTCTATATCAATATCACCAATTAGTCGGTAGTCCGTCTTTGTGTATTCAAGCTTTCACTTTCTATGAGTCTTGGTCTCTTTAAAATGTAACAACTCCAATCCACAAAGAACAAGATAGTTTCTTACTTCTTTAGCTTCCAATTTTCTCCACAAAGTGGCACTTTCTGCACAGAGTCTTAACCCTTTCCTTTTATTTTGATATTCAAATTTTTCCGAGCCCCAAACTTAAGTTCTTACGCTGGCTTCTTCCTTTCCCGGTCAAGAAGCCCTTATAGCTGTCAAAATATTTTACTTATTTTTTTCCATCACTTGGAACTTCGCCGCTTCTGTTTCTCTTTTTAAAAACTCATCTTTATCTAATCCCGGGGTGCCTTGATCTTACCATCGATACTCCGGTTCCTCTGCTGTCGACTTCTCTCTTTCCTCCCACCAATCTTAATCCCGTTGAGACCTTCTCTTCGAGGTGGCCATTTTGACCACCACTTCTTGGCGTCTTCGGAGGAAAAGACCAGACCCAAAAATGCGGCTCCCCTCCTCTGGCTGGCAGATTCCCTTTCTCGCGCCCCTCTGAGCGCTTCAGCGAACCTGGCAGGGATGGGGCTCTCAACAAGAGCCAGGCTCTTGAGTCGTGATCACAAACGCCCGTTCTCGAGAAGGCTCAAGGAAGTCCCAATTGTATAAATATTCTTGTAGGAGGCGGAGGGAGAGGGCAGGGCAGAGACAGAAAGCGCCAGTGGAGCTTTCTTGCTGACTCTGACAACTGTAACCAACTTTCATACATAATCTTCCCTAAGTGAGATAGAATTGGGGATTTGGGGTTAATGGTAGGGTGGTTTTATCATGTTGCATGTAAAGTGACGACCGAGAACGCTTATACTGTCTACTGAAAAGAGCTGTTTAAAAATTGTTAAAAATTGAATAAATTTGTTTAAAAAAAAGAATATTTAATTTATAAATATATTTATGGTATATATCTAGATGTCTATATATTTAGACAGTTTTTTCAAAATGTAAACTCTAAATAGATTCAGTAACTCAGAAGACATCAGTCATTCATAGCACATGCAGCACAATACATAAAGACCAAAAGGTTAAAAGCAGGGGTCCATGCAACCTTCTTCACATAAAGGCTAAAGGTCATGTCTGTTAATAGATGGTAGACCAGATTAATCTTTGTTGTTAATAAAGGAAGGCAATAATAATAAAACTTCAGAACAGATGCTGACCACTACTGCTTCTTCAATCTGTTTCCCTTATTTTTCTAGGAAGCCCGATACCATGGTGGCATAGTGTTAAGTTTGCATGAAGAGGCAGACACGGGTGCTTCAGCTCTTAAGTTTATTGTGACTTTCAGCTCAGAGCGGACCCACTTTGGCTGGGCTGTGGCTGCTACTTATAGCCAGCAGCCACAGTTGCCAATCAAGTCTGAGGTTTTCCGTTTTTAAACCAATCATTTCTAATTTTTACAAGAACAGTTCAAACTAAACCAATGACTTCAAACCCATACACACCTCCCCACTAGGTTCAGTCCATACTCAAACCCCATCTATCTAATGTATTCTTTTAAAATAGGTGGGGCTCTTACGTGTCACGTTGAGACCTCGTGGTTCAGATGTTTTAAGGTTCTCACCCAGTGAGAGGAAATGTGTCTGCTGACATTTCCATACTTGGACTTCTAGTAATAGTAGAACCTGTTTGGTTACTACAACCTGGTCTCTCCTCCCAATCCATCTCAACCCAATGTCAGCACCTAAGTCAGGTATGATGTACAGTCTTCCACTTGTAAGAATGGTTTTGGCATTGTGACAGGTTTGGGATGGTTCCTGTCATGTTGGCTCATTACACATGGGGTTGATTCTTGCTTGCTGATTATCCTCATGATCCTCCCTTCCCCTAAAGAGGTACTAGGTATGGGACCAGAGAGGAGCAATGCGATGTTCCTGAGGTAATCTGGATCTAAGCTGATCAATGTGCCTGCTCGAGGACACCATCCTCTGTTTGTACCCTGTAAGACCTAGGGCCTGTGATTTGGGTTATCTCAGCGGAATCCATAATGGTTCACCCATAAGGTTCTTAGCATAAACAGAATCACCCACAGTGAATGTTTGGCTAAGTGGAATCTAGTGGTGCGTTGGAAGCGTAAGTGGGATGAAGGCGGTCAAGGGAGACCTGAGTTTCTACCCATCAACAACTCTGCTGGGGATAAGTTAGTTGATGGGTTGGGATGATATGCTGGACACTGAGTAGTTTTTCAACTTTCTCAGTGATGTCCCCAGGACCAATTGCTGAAGTTTTCCTTGGTAAAGCGTACCATGCGTTCAGCCGGCCGTTAGCCAAAGGGTGCCCAGGGGCTGTCAGGGCATGTCTGATACCCTGCTGTGCTAGATATGATTCAAAAGGTTGGACGTAAATTGAGGACCATTGTCAGAAACGAAGTACATCAGGTAACCCATGAGTTACAAAAACCTCTTAAGCTGCTTGATGACAGCTTCAGCTGTGGTGGATGCCATAGGGATAACCTCTAGCCATTTGGAATATGCATCTACTATAATAAGGAAAGTGTGCCCTCTGGTAGGGCCAGCAAAATCAATGTGAATCCTGGACCATGGGCCCCTAGGACATTCCATTCCTGTGTGGGGGCGGAGGTGGGGCGAGCCTGACTCTGACAGTTGGGACAGGATGCAACCCAGTGTTCAACCATTTTGTCAATACCTGGCCACCATACATAACTCCTGGCCAATCCCTTCATTCTGACAATTCCCGGATGACCCTCATGTAACATTTCCAAAACCTCTTTTGTAGTTTTGCAGGAATAACCACCCTGTTACCCCACAAAATACATCCTCTTAATACAGATAATTCAGTTTGCCTGGATTTAAAGGGTTGGGCAAGTTGAGGTAGATCTTGAAGTGGCCAACCTTTCTTAATCCAGCCTATAACAGGAGCCAATAAAGTGTCTTTGGCAGTCTCTCTGGCAATTTCAGCAGCATGTGCTGGAAGCTTGGCAACAGTTTCTAGAAAAAGGTGTAAGTCTCAGGAGCAGGATCCTCAGTGTGTGAATGAAGTGGCAGCGACTCAAAGCATCTGCATGCCCAATGTCTTTTCAGGTCTGTGGATCAGTTTGTATGAATAAGCAGCAAGAAATCAGTCCATCTCGCATTCTTGGTGACAGGATCGTGGGCGTTGGTTTGTCCCCTGCACATGCCTAAAAGAGGTTTGTGATCTGTGACAATAGTAAATGTTCTCCCATATAAATACTCATGGAATTTCTTGACAGCTGCAACAATTGCCAAGGCTTCCTTGTCAGTTGGCTGTAATTTCTCTCTGCTTTAGTCAAAGTCGAGAGTAAAAATGCAATAGGGGCTTCCTTTTGCTGGGAAGCATGTGGCTCAACACCCCCAACTCCAAAAGGTGCATCACAAGTCAGTACAACTGGAAATTCTCAGAGAACTGTATCAGCACAGAATCAGAGTGAGTTGTCTCTTAATAGTGTTAAAGGCAGCTTGTTCTTTCCTGCCCCAGACCCATGCAGACTTTTTGTCTAGTAATCTGTGTAGTGGTTCTGCAATGGTTGCCTTCTGGTAGAAACATGTGATAGAAGTTAATGAGTCCCAGGAAAGCTTGCAAGTCTGTTTTGCATTTAGGCCTGGGGCTTCTTTGATTGCCTGAACCTTGGCTTCTGTGGGGTGAATACCATGTTTGTCAATCATATAGCCTAAGAACTCTGCCTTGTCAGTTCTAAGTGTGCATTTTCTTCCTTGACTTTTAACCCACTTTCTTGAATCTGGTTAGGACTTCTCTGAGTCTCTCTTGTAATTGAGTGTCATTTTCATCAGAGATTAACACATCATCAAATAAGGCACTACCCTGGCAGTCCTCAGCATTCTTTCCATAAGGCTTTGGAAGATGCTTGGTGCCACCTCAAATTGCAACCTTTTGCATTTGAAAGCACCTCTATGAGTCACAATGGTTTGGGCCTCTGCAGTGGCATCATCAACTGTTGGTTGTTGATATGCCTGGGCCAGATCCAATTTGGCAAAAACTGGCCCCTGCCAAAGTGAATGTAATAAATG
>CM019148.1:323268574-323381823 GCA_009733165.1 Naja naja | reverse complement strand
AAATTGAATAAAATTTGTTTAAAAAAAAAAAGAATATTTATAATAAATTTATAAATATATTTATGGTATATATCTAGATGTCTATATATTTAGACAGTTTTTTTTTCAAAATGTAAACTCTAAATAGATTCAAATAAACTCAGAAGACATCAGTCATTCATAGCACATGCAGCACAATACATAAAAGACCAAAAGGTTAAAGCAGGGGTCAGCAACCTTCTTCACATAAAGACTAAAAGGTCATGTCTGTTAATAGATGGCAGGCCAGATTAATCTTTGTTGTTAATAAAGGAAGGCAATAATAATAAAGCCAGGAACAGATGCTGACCACTACTGCTTCTTCCAATCTGTTTCCCTTATTTTCTAGGAAGCCCCGATACCATGGTGGCATAGTGGTTAAGTTTGCATGAAGAGGCAGACACGGAGTGCTTCAGCTCTTAAGTTTATTGTGACTTTCAGCTCAGAACGGACCCACTTTGGCTGGGCTGTGGCTGCTACTTATAGCCAGCAGCCACAGTTGACAGCCAATCAGAGTGCAGGGTTTTCCCGCACTTTTTATACCAATCATTTCTAACATTTTACAAGAACAGTTCAAACTAAACCAATGACTTCAAACCTGCATACATAACACCCCTCCCCACTAGGTTCAGTCCATACTCAAACCCCATCTATCTAATGTATTCTTTTAAATAGGTGGGGCTCTTACGTGTACGTTGAGGCCTACGTGCTTCAGATGCTTTAAGGTTCTCACCCAGTGAGAGAGGAAATGTGTCTGCTGACATTTCCATACTTGGACTTCTAGTAATAGTAGAACCTGTTTGGTTGCTACAACCTGGTCTCTCCTCCCAATCCATCTCCAACCCAATGTCAGCACCTAAGTCAGGTAGTGATGTACAGTCTTCCACCTATAAGAATGGATTTTGGCATTGTGGCAGGTTTTGGGATGGTTCCTGTCATGTTAGCTCGTTACACATGGGGTTGATTCTTGCTTGCTGATTATCCTCATGATCCTCCCCTTCCCCCCTAAATGAGGTACTAGGTATGGGAACCAGAGAGGAGCAATTGCGATGTTCCTGAGGTAATCTGGATCTAAGCTGATCAATGTGCCTGCTCCAGAGGACACCATCCTCTGTTTGTACCCTGTAAGACCTAGGGCCTGTGATTTGGGTTATCTCAGCAGGAATCCATAATGGTTCACCATAAGGTTCTTAGCATAAACAGAATCACCCACAGTGAATGTGCGAATTTTGCTAGTGGAATCTAGTGGTGCATTGGGAGCGTAAGTGGGATGAAGGCGGTCAAGGGGAGACCTGAGTTTCCTACCCATCAACAACTCTGCTGGGGATAAGTTAGTTGATGGGTTAGGAGTGATATGCTGGACACTGAGTAGTTTTTCAACTTTCTCAGTGATGTCCCCAGGACCAATTGCTGAAGTTTTTCCTTGGTAAAGCGTACCATGCGTGCAACCCGGCCGTTAGCCAAAGGGTGCCCAGGGGCTGTCAGGGCATGTCGGATACCCTGCTGTGCTAGATATGATTCAAAAAGGTTGGACGTAAATTGAGGACCATTGTCAGAAACGAGTACATCAGGTAACCCATGAGTTACAAAAAGCCTCTTAAGCTGCTTGATGACAGCTTCAGCTGTGGTGTATGCCATAGGGATAACCTCTAGCCATTTGGAATATGCATCTACTATAATAAGGAAAGTGTGCCCTCTGGTAGGGCCAGCAAAGTCAATGTGAATCCTGGACCATGGGCCCCTAGGACATTCCCATTCCTGTGTGGGGGAGAGGTGGGGCAGGCCTGACTTCCTGGCAGTTGGGACAGGATGCAACCCAGTGTTCAACCATTTTGTCAATACCTGGCCACCATACATAACTCCTGGCCAATCCCTTCATTCTGACAATTCCCGGATGACCCTCATGTAACATTTCCAAAACCTCCTTTTGTAGTTTTGCAGGAATAACCACCCTGTTACCCCACAAAATACATCCTCTTAATACAGATAATTCAGTTTGCCTGGATTTAAAAGGTTGGGCAAGTTGGAGGTAATCTTGAAGTGGCCAGCCTTTCTTAATCCAGCCTATGACAGGAGCCAATAAAGTGTCTTTGGCAGTCTCTCTGGCAATTTCAGCAGCATGTACTGGAAGCTTGGCAACAGTTTCTAGAAAAAAGGTGTAAGTCTCAGGAGCAGGATCCTCAGTGTGTGAATGAAGTGGGCAGTGACTCAAAGCATCTGTATGCCCAATGTCTTTTCCAGGTCTGTGGATGAGTTTGTATGAATAAGCAGCAAGAAATTCAGTCCATCTCAGCATTCTTGGTGACAGGATCGTGGGTGTTGGTTTGTCCCCTGCCACAATGCCTAAAAGAGGTTTGTGATCTGTGACAACAGTAAATGTTCTCCCATATAAATACTCATGGAATTTCTTGACAGCTGCAACAATTGCCAAGGCTTCCTTGTCCAGTTGGCTGTAATTTCTGTCTGCTTTAGTCAAGGTGCGAGAGTAAAATGCAATAGGGGCTTCCTTTTTGCTGGGAAGCATGTGGCTCAACACCCCCCCCAACTCCAAAAGGGGATGCATCACAAGTCAGTACAACTGGCAAATTCTCAGAGAACTGTATCAGCACAGAATCAGAAGTGAGTTGTCTCTTAATAGTGTTAAAGGCAGCTTGTTCTTTCCTGCCCCAGACCCATGCAGACTTTTTGTCTAGTAATCTGTGTAGTGGTTCTGCAATGGTTGCCTTCTGAGGTAGAAACATGTGATAGAAGTTAATAAGTCCCAGGAAAGCTTGCAAGTTTGTTTTGCATTTAGGCCTGGGGGCTTCTTTGATTGCCTGAACCTTGGCTTCTGTGGGGTGAATACCATGTTTGTAAATCAAATAGCATAAGAACTCTGCCTTGTCAGTTCTAAGTGTGCATTTTTCTTCCTTGACTTTTAACCCCACTTTCTTGAATCTGGTTAGGACTTCTCTGAGTCTCTCTTGTAATTGAGTGTCATTTTCATCAGAGATTAACACATCATCAAAGTAAGGCACTACCCCTGGCAGTCCTCGGAGCATTCTTTCCATAAGGCTTTGGAAGATGCTTGGTGCCACACTTACTCCAAATTGCAACCTTTTGCATTTGAAAGCACCTCTATGAGTCACAATGGTTTGGGCCTCTGCAGTGGCATCATCAACTGTTAGTTGTTGATATGCCTGGGCCAGATCCAATTTGGCAAAGACTGTGCCCCCGCCAAGAGAATGTAATAAATGATGCACCACTGGAACTGGATATGCGCTCTGTTGTAGTGCATGGTTCAATGTGCCCTTGTAGTCTCCGCAGATTCTCACAGACCCATCAGCCTTGACTGGTGTGACTATGGGTGTCTCCCACCTGGAGTGGTCAGTGGGCTCTAAAACCCCTTGAGCTATTAGTTTATCTAATGGTGCATCAATTTTTTCCTTTAATGCAAATGGGACCTTTCTGGGCTTTAAACGGATTGGTGGTACCTTGGGATCTAGATTGAAAGTGATAGGGGTCCCCAATTACTTGCCTAATCCGTTGCTGAAGACTTCTGGAAACTCAGACTTCAAGGCCTCCTCACATTCAGTGTTGCTCACGTGATTGATGCCAGTCACCTCGATGCCCAGTGGTTTGAACCACTCAAGTCCCAGCAAACTTGGGCGATCCTTGTCCACGATGGTCAGGGGCAGGCGTTTGGTGTGGCCTTTGAACTTCACGTTGAATTCTCTTGTGCCAACTACTGGAATCTTGTTCCCTTGGTAGTCTTTAGGAGTCAGTGCTTGCTTCTTGAAGTGATTCTTCTGAATGTTTGGGAGTAGTCTGTGAATAGTGTCCCATGACACCATAGATAGATATGAGCCTGAGTCCACTTCCATTTGGCAAGGCCTTCCTTCAATAAGTACCTTGACATGTACTTTTCTGTTATTGATAGAAGATGAATGACCAATAGTTACTGTCTGATGAGTTCCATTTTTCCCCTTTGCTTCTGTGTTGCACCCCATTTTCTCACTGAGGTTGTTTGGCTTGAATTCTTTGTCTTTGTTTGAGGAAATCCTTCTGTTGGGTGGAGTTCTGGATGCTTTGCAGACTCTTGCTAGGTGTCCTCTTTTTTCACAACGGAGGCAAATGGTGTCTAAAAACTTGCATTCAGTTCGGGGGTGGCTTCCCCCACAACCTCTGCAGTAGAAATCTTGCCTCTTTCTTTCCAGGTCCTTCTTTTTCCGCTCCATTCTGAGTCTGTAAATTCCCTCTTCCACCTCACTGCAATCTGACTCAGAATCTAGGTCATCACAATGGTTTGTGGTAGACTTTTCCCCAACAGGATGGTTTGTGGCCCTGTTCATCTTCCTCATGGCTGCTGCTGAGGACTTGGTAGCTTCTGCTGAAGAGGCTTCTTCTATGGCTTCTTTTAGCGTGATCTTAGGTTTCATTAATAACTTGCTCTGTAACACCTTGTCTTTAAGGCCCAGAACAAATTGATCATGCATGGCCTCTTCTAAACTGTTAAATTCGCATGCACCCCAATGTCTCTTAAACTTGCCACGAAGTCATTTACGTTTTCGTTTTCCCCCTGATCACGACGGTAAAACTTAATGAGGCACGATACTTGTGGCGCGTAATGGGCTCTCAACAGCTTTTCCAAGTCAGGCCAGTCCATTACCTTCACGTCTGCAGCTCCTGCCAATGCCTTCACCATCTTGAAAACTGCCGGGCCACAGTACATAAGAAAGACCACCCTCTTCCGCTTTTCGGAAATGTCAGCTAGATCGTTTCCTTCCAGATACATTTGGAAACGATCTGCATACGACTCCCAGTCTTCTGCCGTCGGATCGAACGGGGCTGGGGGGGTGTTCAGCGCAGCCATCTCGCTCTTCTTCTGTTCCGCGTTGCCTTCTCTTCAGGGAAAATCCCACCTTCGTCGCCAGTGTTAAGTTTGCATGAAGAGGCAGACATGGAGTGCTTCAGCTCTTAAGTTTATTGTGACTTTCAGCTCAGAACGGACCCGCTTTGGCTGGGCTGCAGCTGCTACTTATAACCAGCAGCCGCAGTTGACAGCCAATCAGAGTGCAGGGTTTTCCCGCACTTTTTATACCAATCATTTCTAACATTTTACAAGGACAGTTCAAACTAAACCAATGACTTCAAACCTGCATACATAACAGCTAGAATGCAGTACTACAGGCTAATTCTGCTTACTGCCAATTGCCAGCAGTTTGGCAGTTCGATTCTCACTGGCTCAAAGCTGACTCATCCTTCCATCCTTCTGAGGTTGGTACAATGAGATATTACGGGCTCCCCATGGGTGCAGAATGATGAAGTACTATTGCATAGAGAGAAGTGAATTCTTGTTTAAGCATTCATAAAAGCTTATAGGTAATTTTGCATATGTATTCCAAAATTCCTTAAACATTCCAATCCCGTCACTCAAAACATCTTAATGATTACCTTTCCATTAAGTATAATAGAAAAAAAGTGAGGCTTCCTAGTCTTTCTCTTCCTTTATGTTAATGAAGGTAGCAATTCAAAAAAAGAAAGAGGACTCATCCAAAGACTTTGCTATCTGAGGCAAAGAATAAAATGAGTCCCATCATTATTGCAAATCCAACAATAACTGAACTGACAGATGATTCTTTTTTTCTTTTTTTGGTCAAACATAATAAATAGACAGGTAGCAGTCTAGTTAGATAATAGGGAAATTATATGGTACAGCTTTTTCTTGACTCCCAGCTATGCTGCCTGAAGTTATTGCCTTACTCTACTTAATGACTGAATCAGCCTTCAATACAAGACAGGTAGACATCAAAGTGTATTGCTTCATGTTAAATACTACAAATGAAGATGCATTTTTAAAAAAGCATCACTTCACTCTTCCAGCAAATTTCAAAGACTCATAGACCATACTTACAGTTAATTTGTCTAGTATTTACAATAGTAGAAAGGACACAGAACACAAAAATATAGAATAACGGAGTTAGAAGGAACCTTGGAGGTCTTCTAATCCAACCTGTTGGTCAAGCAAGAGACCCTATACCATACTAGACAAATGGCTGTCCAATCTCCACTTAAAAATGTCCAGTGATGAAGCACCCACAACTTCTGCAGGCAAGTCATTCCACTAATTAATTGTTCTAACTGGCAGTACAGATAGTCCTTGGGCACCTAAAATTTCTGTTTCTAAGTGAGATATTTATTAAGTAACAACCTTTCTTGCAACAGTTGTTAAGTGAATCACTGCAGTTGTTAAATTAGTAACACAGTTGTTAAGCGAATCTGTCTTCCCAATTGACTTTGCTTGTCAGGAGGTTGCAAAAGATGTTCACATGTCCACAGGATACTGCAACCATCATAAATATAAGTCCATTGTCAAGTGTCAATCACATGACCATGGGGATGCTGCAACAGTTTTAAGTATGACAAACAGCCATAAGTCACTTTTTTCAGTGTCATTGTAAGTTTTTTTTTTAATTACATTTATATGCCGCCCTTCTCCGGAGACTCAGGGTGGCTTACAATTTTTGGGATGCAACCCAGTGTGCTCAGCAATAGCCTGGATGATCAGCAATAGTTTGAATGATTATTAAATGAACTGTTGTTACTCAAAGACTACTTGTAAATTTCTCCTTAATTCTATATTGGAGCTTCCATCAGTTACTTTTTATCTTTCCCTCAGATGCTTTGGCAAATAGATTGACACAGACATACCCTCCAAACTCTTGTGACTGTCTCTCAAATTTTGGAAGACTACTATCATGCCATCCCTAGTTTTTCTCTTCATTAGACTAGACATTCCCAGTTCCCATAACTATTTATTATAACAATTTCACCTCAGCCTCCAATCATTTTTGTTGTTCTTCTCTGTACTCTTTCTAGACTCTCAATATATTTTTTGTATCAGAAAAAGAAGAGAATGACCAGGTGCAAGGTAAGTGGATTCCATTACAGTGGTAATAAGTATACTCTTGGGAAACCTGAAAAAAAGACAGGTTAAGGTCATGAAAAAATGCACTCATGTGATTACTAAGAGTCAAAAAAGCATTGATGGTACATAATCAATTAAGCCACCTTATCAGGGGATGGACAGCATATAAATTTAATACCATTTAGAGAAGATTGTAAAGCACTGTGAAGTGGTATTTAAGTCTGCTATTGCTATTACTATTAATAAATAATCAATTTACAATTGAGGTTGGAAAAACCATGAACTAGTGAGCACATGAAGTAGACAATGAAGATTATTAACTATAAGCAAGAAAGTTTCACCTTCAATTAATAATACAAGATAGAAGAAGGGCTACTAAATCCTTCCCTAAACTAGTATCCCCCCAAAATATGTTGGGATCCCAATTCCATGAATATTAATGAAGCTCTTTGGTATTACAACACAAACTAATCAATTGGGGAAAAATAAAACATCATCCATATCCCAAAATTAATTAATATGTTTCTAATATTAATTAATATGTTTCTAAAGTTGTTATTCACCCCAGAAGGCAATACAGACACTGTTAGATGGCATCTATATGTTAACTATAGGGTAATACTATAGGGTTAATGAAAGATTTAAATGGGAAAGGGGATTTATTCAGCAAAAAAATGGTGCAAAAGGAAAGGGGAAGATAAAG
The DNA here is from genome assembly GCA_009733165.1 of Naja naja. Lineage (NCBI taxonomy): Eukaryota > Metazoa > Chordata > Lepidosauria > Squamata > Elapidae > Naja > Naja naja. The sequence continues at coordinate 323,374,195 of CM019148.1, read as the reverse complement.
CTGCAGCTAATGAAATTTCCCTTTGGTTGCCGTTCAAAATGTACATGACCCCCTTAGGGTCTGGCTCTGTTATTACTGTAGCCATCTGTCTTTCTTCTCCTTCCACAAATGTATTTATATTTCTCTCTCTCTCTCTCTCTCTCTTTCTCTTTCTCTCTTCACAGAAGCATCCAAAACATGAAATTAGTTTCCGATCACCTGGGGCAAGGTCAGTAAAGGCATCATTGCTGTCCCAGGTAGAATAATGAAGCCATCAATAACAATTAGATCAGGGTTAATAAGTGGAAGATAATGAGGAAAGATACAAGGTCACATTGAACTAATAGTAAGTACCTTGTTCCTGAAGGACATTGCATGCTCTAGAGGATCTACAAACAAGTAATACTTTCTGCTTGATGTGTTGGAGCCCTGCTATTTTTACACTTTGAGAACTACGTTGAGTTTAATCTGAGACATAATTTACCAAAGACCAATCTCTAGAACCATTTTTCAAAGTCATTTCTAGTTCTAGAAAATAAGAATAATTGGCATTGTAAAATATAACGCTACTCACATCCAATTAGAACTAAGGCAAACTGAATTCAGTGATATTTACCATCCTTTACATGATATGGAATCATGTTTGCCTAACTGTAGGCTGCTCAATGAATTGTTTGGTTCAGTCACTTAATGCCTTATTCAACAAAATAGAAGTGAGGATAAAATGGAAGGGGGACTATGAATCATCTTAATGGTTTAAATGCAAGACAGAATATTGATTGTTCAGATGATAATTTCCTACTGTGTAAGGTAAACTAAGATCTGTCAGCTTTTAATCCTGCTTGCTTATTTTTACCTTGTGCCACATGTAATAAAGGAGCATGGGTTTTTTGCTGCATTCAGACAATACACTAATTCATTGTTAATGAACCATTATGTAATGTGGTTACCTGGATTTACACAATACACTGAACTTGCTCCAAAAATGGGTCTGTGAACTCTCTGTGGGATAAAATAAGGCAGGCTGGATTTGAATGACATAAATTGATCAGTCACATTTTAGTTTTGCATGTTGGACACAAACCTGGTCAATACCTTGGTAAGATTCAGAAGGATTTCTGTATTGCTTAGTAACACTTTATCTATGTAAATATTTGCAAGTTATGCTAAAATAAGTTTGACTCAATTGGAAATTTCAGATTAAAAACTCAGGTAGGGCTGAATCATTCTGATTCCTGAATAAACTGACATAAGTCAACTATTGCTGAGCACATTGGGTTGTATCCCAAAAATTGTAAGCCGCCCTGAGTCTTCAGAGAAGGGTGGCATATAAATGTAATTAAAAAAAAACTAGATCAACCAGCATGGACCAGTTTACAGAGCTTTGTTTAGCAGAGGCAATTTGTTGGGTAGAAAGTCAAGCCTTCCATCCAATTTATATTTAACCATCCTAAACATTCCAACAGAGACCTTTTCAAAATTTCAGGATCCTTATTAAATGGAGCAGCAATTGGAAACTTCTTGACCATACTTTTATGTCACTCTTTACAATAGAAATATGTAATAGAAGTTATATTTTATCTGATATATCTTATGCATTTAAATTAAAAATTAATAAAATGGAAATTCAACAGGATGCACTTTCCTTATTGCAGTGTGATGAAAACAATTATTACTTACTAAATTTCTTCTATTATGGAATGATACAGGCATGACATTTTCTTCAACACAAATAAGGCAACTAAAGTGCCATGTTTCAAAATTCCAACTATCAAGGGATACTTACATTTGCATTTAAATCTAAAACAACTAGATACAACAGTTCTGAAGCAAAAACACTCCTCTTTGCTAATAGGGAATAGGTAAATTAAAGAATTGGCTTTTCTCATCTAAAATATCTGTTGTACAAGTGTCATGAATGGCATTAACCTATTTCTGCATGAAATGATTATAGGATAAATACTATTATTTCAGTGGGGTATGAGTTACTTTATAAATTTGAAATTATTTGAATCAGCATATCAGAACAACATTTTGTAGGATTTGCTTCAATACCCCCTTCCCTCCCTTCCTATAATTTATTTTAATTAGCATGCATCATTTCATATTGTTAATTTTATAGCTAGTAAAGACAAGCATCATTTCATAAGACAGAATGATGATAATGCTAAATAATACTGTTATTCTGCAACCCAAGATATGGAATTAATTCCCATAAAGTTAGAAGTGGTGGTGATGGGTTCCCTCTCCACAGAGGAGGAGAGAAAGAAATAAAAGTTTGTATTTTTATAACATCTTAATTCTGGTTTTAATCAAATACTGTACCTTTGCTTCCTACTCAAATTGTTATATCTCAGTCAACCAAGCAAAGTAGAGGGTTCTAACAGTTTTCCTACTAAGTAACATAAGGAAATATCTTTTAAAAACTGATAACCTACTGATTAATCATTTAATCCAATATCTGGATTCTACTGTTTGAACTACAGTAAGCTAGCCATTATTGTAGCAGAAGATAATGGGGAAACTGCTTAAAAGTACTGCTTTCAGTTTAACCAATAGCATGCTAGATAGAGATTAGGTTGTTATTGTTAAGTTTGCATGAAGAGTCAGACGCGAGGAATTCCAGCAAAAGACTTTATTGGTGACTACAGCTCGAATGGACCCGTCCTGGCTTGGCTACGGCTGCTTCTTATAGCCTGCAGCCGTAGCTGCCAGCCAATGGGAGTGCAGGGATTCTTCCCACACTATTTAAACCAATACCATTTGACATTTTACAAGAACAGTTCAAATAAACCAATAACATTCAAACCTACATACATAACACCCCCCCCACTAGGTTCAGTCCATACCAAACCCCAACCTATCTAATGTATTCCTTTAAATAGGTGGGGCTCTTACGTGTACGTTGAGACCTTCGTGGTTCAGAAGTTTAACGTTCTCACCCAGTGAGAGGGGAAATGTGTCTGCTGACATTTCCCTGTTGGGACTTTCCTGTGAAAGCAGACCCTGTTGAATTGTTAGAATCTGGTCTCTCCTCCCAACCCATCTCCATTCCAATGTCAGCACCCAAGTCAGGTAGTGATGTCAATCTTCCACTTCTAAGGATGGATCTTGGCTTTGTGACAGGGTTCGGGATGGTTCCTGTCGCAATGGCTCGTTACACATGGGGTTGATTCCTGTTTGCTGATTTTCCTCCTGTTCCCCCCTTCCCCCCTAGAAGAAACATCAGGTGAGGGACCTAGAGGAGACAGGGGCGATGTTCTTGAGGGACCCTGGATCTAAGTTGGTCAATGTGCCTGCTCCAGAGAAGGCCATCCTCTGTTTGTACCCTGTAAGAACGAGGGCCTGTGATGTGAGTTATTTCAGCAGGAATCCACAAAGGGTCACCTAGAAGGTTCCTAGCATAGACAGAATCTCCCACACTAAAAGAACGAACTTTGGAAGTGGAATCCAGTGGTGCGTTGGGTGCGTAAGTGGGATGGAGGCGGTCAAGGGAAGACCTAAGTTTCCTGCCCATCAACAACTCTGCTGGGGACAAGTTAGTTGATGGGCTAGGAGTGATGTGTTGAACACTAAGAAGCTTTTCAAGCTTCTCAGTGATGTCCCCAGGACCCAGCTGCTGAAGCTTCTCTTGGTAAAGCGTACCATGCATTCAGCCCGGCCGTTGGCGAGGGTGCCCAGGGGCAGTAAGGGCATGTCTGATGCCCTGTTGAGCTAGAAAGGATTCAAAAATGTTAGATGTGATTGAGGGCCATTGTCAGAGACAAGGACATCTGGTAACCCATGGGTTACAAACAATTTCTGAGCTGCTTGATAACAGCCTCAGTAGTAGTGGATGTCATTGGAATTACCTCTAGCCATTTGGAGTATGCATCAACTATCACTAGAAAAGTGTGCCCTCTTGTAGGGCCTGCAAAATCAATGTGGATTCTAGACCATGGGCCCCTAGGACATTCCCATTCCTGTGGGGGGCGTGAGGTGGGCAGGTCTGACTACCTGGCAATTGGGACAAGAGGCTACCCAGTTTTCAACCATTTTGTCAATACCTGGCCACCATACATAACTCCTGGCCAAACCTTTCATCCTTACAATCCCAGGATGACCCTCATGTAACATTTCCAAAACCTCCCTTTGCAGTTTTGCAGGAATAACCACCCTGTTACCCCACAATATACATCCTCTTAATACAGATAATTCAGTTTGCCTGGACTTAAAAGGTTGGGCAAGGTGAGGTAGATCTTGAAGAGGCCAACCTTTCTTAATCCAGCCCATAACAGGTGCCAACACAGCATCTTTGGCAGTCTCTCTGGCAATCTCAGCAGCATGGACTGGAAGCTTAGCACGGTCTCCAGGAAAAAGGTGTGAGTTTCAAGTTCAAAGTCCTCCTTGTGGCAAGGTAGTGGGCAACGACTCAGTGCATCAGCATGTCCAATGTCCTTGCCAGGCCTGTGAATCAGTTTGTAGGAATAGGCTGCAAGAAATTCAGTCCACCTCAGCATTCTGGTGACAGGATATTAGGTGTAGGTTTGTCTCCTGCCACAATGCCTAGTAAAGGTTTGTGATCTGTAACAATGGTGAATGACCTGCCATACAGATATTATGAAATTTTTAACAGCTGCAACAACTGCTAAAGCCTCCTTGTCCATTGCTATAATTCCTCTCTGCTTTGGACAGCGTGCGAGAGTAAATGCAATTGGGGCTTCCTGTCCATTGGGAAGCCTGTGACTCAAACCCCCCCCCACTCCAAAAGGGGATGCATCACAAGTCAGAACAACAGGTAAATTCAGAGAATGTATCAACACAGCATCAGACGTGATTAGTCTCTAATACTGTTAAATGCTGACTGTTCCTTCCGCCCCAGATCCAAACAGCATTCTTATCAAGTAGGCGATGTAAGGGCTCAGCAATAGATGCTTTGTGAGGTAGAAACATGTGGTAAAAGTTAATAAGGCCAAGGAAGGCCTGCAAATCTGCCTTGCATCGAGGTTTAGGGGTCATTGATTGCTTTAACCTTGGCATCAGTAGGATGGATGCCATGCTTGTCAATCATATACCCCAGGAACTCAACTCTGTCTTTTTGAGTGTACATTTGTCTTCCTTGACTTTTAAACCCGCTTTTCTGAATCTGGTAAGGACTTCTCTGAGTCTTTCTTGAAGCTGAGTGTCATTTTCAGCAGAGATTAATACATCATCAAAATAAGGTACTACCCCTGGCAGTCCTTGCAACATTCTTTCCATAAGGCTCTGAAAATGCCAGGTGCCACGCTTACTCCAAATTGTAGTCTTTACATTTGAAGCACCTCTATGGGTCACAATTGTTTGTGCCTCTGCAGTGGCATCATCAACTGTTAATTGTTGATATGCCTGAGCCAAATCCAGTTTAGCAAATACGGTACCCCTGCCAAGGGAATGGAGCAGATGATGCACAACTGGTACAGGATATGCACTCTGTTGCAGCGCATGGTTAAGTGTCCCCTTGTAGTCACCACAGATTCTCACTGACCCATCAGCCTTGACTGGTGTGACTATGGGTGTTTCCCATCTGGAGTGGTCAGTAGGCTCTTAAAACCCCTTGAGCAATGAGTTTATCTAATTGTGCATCAATTTTTTCCTTTAAAGCAAATGGGACCCTCCTGGGCTTTAAACGAATGGGGGCACCTTGGGGTCTAGGCTGAAAGCAATAGGGGTCCCCATATACTTGCCCAGTCCTTCGCTGAAGACCTCTGGAAACTCAGACTTCAAGGACTCTTCCCAGTCAGAACTGCTCACGTGATGGATGCCAGTCACCTCGATGCCAAGTGGCTTGAACCACTCAAGTCCCAGCAAACTTGGGCGATCCTTGTCCACGATGGTCGGGGCAAACGTTTGGTGTGGCTTTAAACTGCACGTGAAATCTCTCGCTCCAACTACTGGAATCTTGTCCCTTGGTAGTCTTTGAGAGTCAGTGCTTGCTTCTGGAAATGCTTTTTCTGAATTTTGGGAAAGAGTCTGTGGATAGTGTCCCATAGATAAATAAGAGCCTGAGTCCACTTCCATTTGGCAAGGTCTTCCTTCAATAAACACCTTCACATGAACTTTTCTGCTTTTTAAGGGTGAAGAATGACCAATAGTGATTGTTTGGTGTGTTTCACTCTTGCCATTTGCTTCTAAATTTCGCCCCATTTTTTCAAGGAAATTGTTGGGCTTAAAGTCTCTATCAGGAATTTTCTTCCTAGCTGGTGGAGTTCTGGATGATTTGCAGACTCTGGCTATGTGACCCCGTTTCTCACAACGTAGGCAAATGGAGTCAAAGAACTTGCATTCAGCGCGGGGGTGCCCCCCCCCACAGCCTCTGCAATAGAACCCTTGCCTGTTCTTCCCAGAGTCTTTTCTTTTCTTTTCCATTCTGAGTTTAAAATCCCCTCTTCTGCCTCACTGCCATCAGAATCAGAGCCTATTTGTTGCCAATGAGTAGATGTGGATTTATCCCCATCAGAATGGCTTGAGGCCTGGCTTGAGGCCTTGTTAATCTTTTCATGGCGCTGCTGAGGACTTGGTGGCTTCGCTGAAACAGCTTCTTCAATGGCCTCTTTAAACGTGATCTTAGGTTTCATTAATAGTTTGCTTTGTAAAACCTTATCCTTAAGGCCTAAAACAAACCGATCATGCATGGCCTCTTCTAAGTTGGTAAAGTCACAAGCACCCCAATGTCCCTTAAACTTGCCACGAAGTCATTAACATTCTCGCTATCCCCTTGATCCCGACGGTAAAATTCGTGTCTCTTAATGAGGCACGATACTGGGGGCGTAATGGGCTCTCAAAAGTTTTCTAAATCGGGCCATTCCATTACCTTCAGCTCTGCTGCTCCGCCAACGCCTCGCCATTTTGAAGACTGCCGGACCGCAGGCGTGAGAAAGACGCCCTCTTCCGTCTCCGGGGATGCCGGCGAGATCGTTCCCCTCAGGAACATGTGAAAACGATCCGCATCCGATTCCCAGTCTTCCGTCGCCGGATCGAACGGTGCTGGGGGGGTGTTCAGTGCAGCCATCTCACTCAGTTGCTTGTTCGTAGCGTCGTCTTCTCTTCAGGAAATCCCATCCTCGCGAAGCCAGTGTTAAGTTTGCATGAAGAGTCAGAGCGAGGAGTTCCAGCAAAAGACTTTATTGGTGACTACAGCTCGAATGGACCCGTCCTGGCTTGGCTACGGCTGCTTCTTATAGCCTGCAGCCGTAGCTGCCAGCCAATGGGAGTGCAGGGATTCTTCCCGCACTATTTAAACCAATACCATTTGACATTTTACAAGAACAGTTCAAATAAACCAATAACATTCAAACCTACATACATAACAGTTATAATCCAATACACTGGAAGTCACCAGACTGAAGAACAGTAGGTTGACTGTCCCATCCCAAGCTACTTTTGTTCTTGTGAGCAAATGAATACATTAAATAAGTACACTTTTCTCTTTTTCATATTGTGTCATGCACACATAGATTTATATTTCTGTGAGAAGGTCATTGGAGATTCTTACTCAATCCATTTGTTGGGTTTTTATTGTTGCTGTAAACCATCCAGAGCTGGGTTTTAATATGGGTGGCTATAAAAGTCTTTTAAATACATAAATAATACATAAATATTTCCTAGCATATTCTACCAAACTGAAGACAAACCATGTTAGCATTAGCAATTTTTAGACTTATATATTGCTTCATAGTACATTACAGCCGTCTCTAAGCTGTTTACAGAATCAGTATATTGCCCCCAACAATCTGGGTCCTTATTTTACCAACTTTGGAAGGAACCTTGAGCCGATCTGGATCAAACACTTGGCAGTGGGCAGAGTCAGCCTGCAATACTGCATTCTAACATTGTGGCACCATGGCTCTGTGTTTCAAATTTATACATATAAGGCAACAAACAGGACAACAGACCAAAAGGGTATTAAACTAAAAGAAAGCTGCCATTAGTTGGCCAAAACTAATAAATAATAAATTAAACTGAGGTTGCATCTCAAGCTAAAATTGAAACTACCAATATAGTTGTGCTGGCTAGAGTGGATATTTAGTTTAGGAATGAGAGCTCCCCCCTTAAGGAATGCTTAATGGGATTGATTTGAAGACATTTGAATTTTCAGACAATTGCAGAACGTTCCTTCTCTTTGGCTAGCTAGCTCTTTCTTCATACAGAGATATGGAAAGACTTGGAATGAATTACTCTGACTTCCTAAATATGCACTGCACTGCCTGGGATGCCACAGCAAGCCCACAGGGGCACTGCAGGATTTTTGTAAAATTTTAAGGTAAACACAACAGTGCTCAATATCTGTCACACACCTTGTGAACTATTAGTCTAATATTTTTCTCAAAATGTTTAAATATCCCATGGATCTTCTATGAGTTTGGTATTGCTGTTAAGGATGAATTTCCCAAACAACAAACTGCAGAATACAATTGGGGAACTGTGGGGCACCATTAAAACATTATTGAGAAACTGAAAAAGTTCAGGAAGCTGTAGTATATTGGATTATTATCAATTAAGCATGCCTGTGATCCTGTATATTATTCAATTTCTTGGCTTGTTTTTCTATTTATAATTCTGGCAGACTCGATGGAATTAGTTTTGGTAAAGGAAGCAGCAGAAGTCTATACCCTGTATTAATATCTTTCATTTGATCAATAGAAAATACAGAAGATCTTTTTGAACTACTCACATTTTCTCTTACTCTTGGCTAGCCAAAAACTGAAGGAAAATACATTTGTTCCACCCAGACACAATCTTTTCTGACACATCTTCTTCTAATTAATCCTTAATCAGTAGCATTGAGTTTTGTCTTAGCAAGCCACAAATTCACTCTTGAGGCATGTCTGCACAACGTGCTAAAGTGAATCGGACCAATGAGAAAGTCTTTCTCAAACATACACTTGGATACATATTACTAGGGTCACTTTTTATATATATTCCTGGCTATGTTTATTGGTTTATATATTCCTGATGTAGGGTAAAATAAATAGCATTAGCAATGGTGCTGTCTCTCCATTAGTATAACACTGCACTAGTAAGTTCTCCTCAAATCCTACCAAGATTTGTTTTCCCTTTCAGCCAAGACAGTAGTGAATTACATCTGAATTGGAGACAGGTGGCACATTGGAAAGTTGTCTCAAGGACAGTTCAAACAAAATAGTGTGTACAAGGAACAGATGATCCGAGCAAAATTGAAAGTCAAGATATACATTCTGTCAAAATAATTTCCAGCTATAACATTTTGACCAATCTGGATTGGGATAGTGGTCTATGTTTATCAAACAAAAGCTAGGGTTTCAGAAATACAGGTTTAGATCTCCTCTGGATGCCAAAAGAGGGCTTTTGGGGGATTTTTAATAGAAAACAGCACAAGGGAAAACAAATTTCCTTTTCTATATATCCTGTGAGTGCTTCTTTGTCCACATTTTGTCCAGCATAGAATGGAATGCTTGCTTATTGTGTCATTACATTATTACACAACAGCAACTAGATCCTCCAGCAGCAGGAATGAAGAGACACAATGGCATTTTTACAATATAACTCAATCACTTCCTTTTCACTTTTTCATGAGGAAGTTTTAATAAGGGTATAAGCCTTGATGGGCAGGCATCACATTTGATTTTAGAGAAACTGTCCAGGAGTCACATGATTTGGAGGGATTTCTAAGGGACAACACCACAAGATGGATGCAGCTACATCACCTAAGGGTTTTTGTTTCTCAAGCAAGTTAGATACTCCAAAGTGTTCTTCCTCTGGCCATATCCAACAGCCAGCCCTATTCCTTTCTATTACAAATTTGCATGCACTGAAATGACAGACAGCTCACCTGCCCTCAGGGAAATTAATTCCCCAATTTGGATCCCAAAGTGCTTTTAAAGGCCACCTTTATCCTTGCCCTCTCCCTACTGCTGTCTACACAGCTGGAAGCTCTCCTTAGAGGAGAGTGAAAAGCAATCAATACCATCTCCAAAAAAGATGCCATTGGCAGCCTGGGAACACTTAACTGTAGTGAGCCACATGCTGTTGATTAAGATGCCTGGATGGGGGCTGATTGATTTGTCTACCTTGATAGCATGCTAACGACAACAATTATTCAGCTGTTCATAATTCCCAATAAGAACTGGCAAGAGAAAGCTTGCAAGAAAAATGCAAATTTTAAATCTGTCTACGGATAGACAAAATAAATAAAGATGAGAGCTCAGGTCATAAAAATAATTAGGTGCAGAAACAGCTCATCTAGGTAACAGTAAATATAACTTATTCCACTTACAAAATAGATTGAAGTCAGGAAGGAAATGCATGGACAAGGAACAAAATGGGAGATGAATGAATCATAAGCTAAATTTGTATATGAATAAAATCCCAGATGGCATCTCCAATAGAGCTAGAATAAGTTTATCTCTGAAATTTTGGAATTATTCTGAACTACACATATCAGTCAACATCTAAAGGAGTTATCACATCTGGGCAGCAAAAATCCAAATGATAATTAATGGTGGTAAATGAATACCAAAAATTTGAATTTGATGCCATAAGAAAGCACCAGGCCCAGACAGAATGACTTCTCCTTCTGTCCCCCACCCCCACCTTCACCCAGATTTTCAATAAATCACGAAGGTATCTTATATTTCCTTCAAAAGCTCTACCATTGTTATGATTCCTAAGAAATCCTCCCTCAGGGAGCTTCATGACTGCAGACCAGTTGCTCTGACATATATAGTTATGAAGACCTTTTAGAAGTTTAGAAAATCATCACAGATCTGCTGTTAGAACCCTTTGCAGTTTGCCTCTAGAGCAAATAGTTCGGTAAATGATGCTGTCAATATGACATTGCGCTATATCTTGCAACATTTTGAAACTCTGGAGACTTCTGCATGATCCTTTTTGTGGACTTCAACTCAGCATTCAATACCATCATTCCCAAAACTCTTCACTCTAAATTAAGGTGTCAAACTCATGGCCCCTGGGCTGAATGCCACATACACTGGCCACGCCCACCCCAGTTTAGCAAAGGGGAAAAAGTCATGATACATCACATGATGACAATGTGATGCCATGTGTTTGACAACCCTTCTCTAAACCGAATCAGCTTACTGCATCTGTTCACACTTGCAGGTAAATAATCAGCTTTTTGACAGAAAGCAACAGGTAAAGCTAGCAAAAATTACACCTAGTACCTGGCAATTAGGGCTGTGTACTCTTGCCATTGTTCTTCTCTATATATACCAATGATTTCACCTCAAAGAAATTATCTACTAAAGTACTGAAGTTTGCAGAGAATGGAACAGAGGATAATTAGAAAAAACAATTACTACCCACCTGCCTTCAATCAAGGACCTGTATACTGCACAAGTCAAAAAGAGGAGTGTGAAAATATTTACAGACCCATCACATCCTGGACATAAACTGTTTCAACTCCTTCCCTCAAAATGACGCTATAGAGCACTGCACACCAGAACAACTAGACACAAAAACAGTTTTTTCCCTGAAAGCCATCACTCTGCTAAACAAATAATTCCCTCAACACTGTTCAGCTAATACAAAGTCTGCACTACTGTTACTGTTAATCTTCTCATCACTCCTTATCACCCATTCCCTCCCACTTGTGATTGTAGGACTGTAACTTTGTTGTTTGTATCCTTACAATTTATATTGACTGTTTCCTAGTATGATTTGATTGCTGATTGTACCCTATGACTATCATTAAGTGTTGTACATTATGATTCTTGATTCTTAACGAATGTATCTTTTCTTTTATGTATACTGAGAGTATTTACACCAAGACAAATTCCTTGTGTGTCCAATCACACTTGGCCAATAAAAAATTCTATTCTATTCTATTCTAACAGTTACTGGACTCATTTGAGATGGTGAGGAGTCTGCATATAGATAGAGGTTGAACATCTGGCTCTGTGGTGCAGCTGTAATAATCTGGAGCTGAACATGCTTAAAACCGTAAAGGTGAGAGTGAGAATAAGCCCTTCTATTCTATTTACTATATTTACTACACTAGACAACACAATATCAACAGTACAGTTCTTCAAGTTTTGGGGTTCTATAATCTCATAGGGCTTGAAATGGACACAACATTAAAACCAACATTAAAAAGGCACAACAAAGAATGTTTTTACTGCATCAACTGAGAAAGCTCAGATTGCCCCAGAGGTGGATGCTACCAGTTCTGCCCAGCTCTGTAGAACCGGTAGCTTTGAAGAGCAGCAGACACAGAACTGGTTCTATGTCTGCTGCTGTTTGGCCCACCCACTCACCCCGGCTCTTACCTGACCTTTATTTCCTCCTTTTTCAACCTCAGCCGCTTTGCACGGTACACCTGAGGTTGAAAAAGCAGTAAAAAAAGTGCTTATTGCAATGATGCGCACTCGCACACAGTGCTTATCAGCTATCCGGGTGGCTGCTTATGGTAATTACTGAACTGGTAGTAATGCCGGTTGAATCCCACTCCTGGATTGTCCCCAGGAGCTGTTCATACAGTTTTAGAGAGGAATTATTGAGTCTTTCATTTGTATTTCTATAACTGTTTGTTTTGGCACAGCAACCAAACAGGACAGGTACAGACTCCAACAGATAATTAAGATTGTAGAAAGAACAACTACAACCAGCCTGCCTTCCATAAAAGATGTGTATTCATAAACTATTTCAACTCCTCCCATGGACAGGCACTATAGGGCATTGCATGCCAAAACAACTAGACACAGTTTCTTTCCCCCAAGCCATCATTCTTCTGAACACCTTAATTCTTACAGTGCTGTCTAATATCTATGTCTATTTACCCATGTAGTGTGATTATAGCATTATTATTTATACTTATCTTCAGATGATAATGCTTTACATGTACACTGAGTGCTTCTGTACAGGAGACAAATTCCTTGTGTGTTGAATCACACTTGGCCAAATAAAGTTCAATTCAATTCAATTCATATAGGTGTCATCTGTGATCTTGCAGTCCAGATATGATACACCTAATATAGTGGAGTTTCTTTATTCTTAATATTAGGCATATTCTTTGAAGATGAGAGGAAATTGCTGATTCCAAGAAAAGACAGGACATGCAAGTAGAGATGACAGGAGAAATAATCACAGTAACTTAAAGTTCAGGGTGGGGAGTTAGTGTTAAGTTTGCATGAAGAGACAGACTCGGAGTGCTTCAAGCTCTTAGTTTAGTTTAGTTTAGTTTAGTTTAGTTTAAATGGGACCCTTCTGGGTTTTAAATGGATTGGTTGTACCTTGGGATCTAGGTTAAATGTGATGGGGGTCCCAGGTACTTGCCTAATCCGTCGCTGAAGACCTCTGGAAACTCAGACTTCAAGGCCTCTTCCCATTCAGTGTTGCTCACGTGATTGATGCCAGTCACCTCGATGCCCAACAGGTTGAACCACTCAAGGCCCAGCAGGCTTGGGCTGTCCTTGTCCACGATGGTCAGGGGTAGGCGTTTGGTGTGGCCCTTGAATTTCACGTTGAATTCTCTTGTTCCAACTACTGGAATCTTGTTCCCTTGGTAGTCTTTAAGAGTCAATGCTTGCTTCTTGAAGTGCTTCTTCTGGATGTTGGGAAGAAGTCTGTGAATAGTGTCCCATGACACCATAGTTAGGTATGAGCCTGAGTCCACTTCCATTTGGCAAGGCCTTTCTTCAATAAGTACCTTGACATGCACTTTTCTGCTTCTAAAGGTGATGAATGAACAATAGTTACTGTTTGATGAGTTTCATTCTTCCCATTTGCTTCTGTGCTGCGCCCCATTTTCTCACTGAGATTGTTGGGCCTGAATTCTTTGTCTTTGCTTGTAGCAAACTTTCTTCTGTTGGGTGGAGTTCTGGATGATTTGCAGACTCTTGCTAGGTGTCCTCTTTTATCACAACGGAGGCAAATGGTGTCTAAAACTTGCATTCAGTGCGGGGTGGCTTCCCCACAACCTCTGCAGTAGAAGTCTTGCCTCTTTCTTCCCAGGTCTTTCTTTTTCCGCTCCATTCTGAGTCTGTAAATTCCTTCCTCCACCTCACTACAGCCTGACTCAGAATCTATTTGCTCACAATGAGTTGTTGTGGACTTTTCTACATCAGGATGGCTTGTGGCCTTGTTGATTTTCTTCATGGCTGCTGCTGAGGACTTGGCAGCTTCTGCTGAAGAGGCCTCTTCTATTGCTTCCTTCAGCGTGATCTTAGGTTTCAGTAATAACTTGCTCTGTAGCACCTTGTCTTTAAGGCCCAGAACAAATTGATTGCACATGGCCTCTTCTAAATTGTTAAATTCATGCACCCCAATGTCTCTTAAACTTGCCACGAAGTCGTTTACGTCGCTTTCCCCTTGATCATAATGGTAAAACTCGTGTCTCTTAATGAGGCACGATACTTGTGGCGCGTAATGGGCTCTTAACAGTTTTTCTAAGTCAGGCCAGTCCATTACCTTCACGTCTGCAGCTCCCGTCAATGCCTTCGCCATCTTGAAAACTGCCGGACCGCAGTGCGTGAGAAAGACCGCCCTCTTCCGCTTCTCAGAAATGTCGGCAAGATCATTTCCCTCCAGATACATTTGGAAACGATCTGCATACGACTCCCAGTCTTCTGCCATCTGATCGAATGGGGCTGGGGGGGTGTTCAGTGCAGCCATCTCGCTCTCCTTCTGTTCCGCGTTGCCGTCTTCTTCAGGGGAATCCTATCCTCGTCACCAGTGTTAAGTTTGCGTGAAGAGACAGACGTGGAGTGCTTCAAGCTCTTAGTTTATTAGTGACTACAGCTCAGAACGGACCAATTTGGCTGGGCTGCGGCTGCTACTTATAGCCAGCAGCCGCAGTTGCCAGCCAATCAGAGTGCAGGGTTTTCCCACACTTTTTAAACCAATCATTTCCTGAGAAACATGGATTGCAAGAGACACATCCCTACCTTCCAAACTTTTATTATTGAGAGCAAAACCAATTCACAGTAGCATTTTCTCTGTTGTTCATTTCTTGTTATTGCTGCATCATCTCTTTTTTTGTTCTTCTATTTTCACCTTCTAGCTGTGATTTCAAAAGCTTTACATTCATTAAATTCTTTTGGTCCCCGCCCAAATAGAGTCTAAATAGGTTGAGCAATTAGCCTAATAAGTTCATTCTGCTAATTGTACCATTTAACAAAATTCAGAGCAAGACTAGATTTCTATATAAGTTATTACTTTCATCATCATCATCATCACTTTTATATAAGGAATAATAATCAGGCCATATAAAATTACCTCTTTGGGAATGTTCCTACACTGTAGTCACCAGGTGCCAATTTTATCACATTATATGTTCCATTAGGTAGGCAATGGCCTAAAGTGGTATGGAAAGATTAATGTCTTTTCAGTCTATTAATTCTGCAGAAGAATCAGGACATTCCAATGTTGCAAGAAGAGAGATAGGCTGTTCTTAATATAGCTGGGAAGTATATCAAGTATTATCATATTACCTGATGAAAATCTTTTTTTTTAAGTCGCTGTACGTTTCTAGCTCATATATTAAATTTAGAAGTAGACTCAAAATTTATATTAAACTGGATAGATAAAACTTATTCATGTTCAGTAATATTTGGAGGGAGGAGTTATTAAGTTCCAATATAAATATTTTTTCTCACTTTTTACAAAAATTAAATATCTAAAAATCAATTCCCTTCTATCATATTTCACACAATCATAGAACATAATTCATACGTTTTTCACACTTAATAAAAATTAGGATTGCTTCCACCAGCTGCCAGAATTCTCTAGCCAGAATAGTGATTGCTGAGAATTTGGGGCATTGAATTATACAAATCTAGAAAGGGTCAATCCTGGGAAAGGCTGACATGGCATCAAAAATGCTCATTTTAAAGATGGCTCTGAATATTATCTTAAAAAATAAAGCTATTTTATATCAATCCAAGATGAAATAAAAATTACTCCAGTTTTTTTTTTAATCAGTGGAGGTGGGAAATTGACTGTGACTAAAACCAAAATTTTTAGTTTTTAAATTTTCTAAGAACCAATGGAACAGCTTGCCTTCAGAAGTTGTGGATACTCCACACTGGGGGCTTTTAAAAAGAGACTGGACAACCATTTATTAGAAATTGCATAGGGTCTCTTGCTCAAACAGAGGATTGGACTAAAAAATCTCCAAGGACCATTTAACGCTATTATTCTACATTCTATGTTCTATTACTGTCATTCTAGCTAAGTTAGTACCCGGGTCATGAATTTGTCTTATTGACTTCCTTTAAATCCATGTATGAGGTCTTCTTAATTATTCTGTCCATGTGCCAACTTCGATAGCAAGGGCACATCGAAACACATTCTAGGTGACTGCTTCCACCAATCTCCTGCTTTTGGAGCCTTGCCAAAGCTTGTGCCTGATTTTCTTTTGAAAATACTTCAAGCTATTTTCATATACTTGAAGTATATTGTCTGTCATTAACCTTAACTACCATATTGAAATGTTCAGAGTATGTAGTTTGGTGCTGCATAGAAGGCTATGTTGATGTGATAATTATTACCATTTCGTTCTTATTGTGGGAAAATAATAAACAAAATAGCTGGAATTTAGATATAATTTTTTTGCAGAAAAAGTCCATTTTTGACAAACACAGGTTTTGACCTATGCAATAAATCCATCTCAAGCTGTTAGTGTGCCAATATATTAATTCAGTTTTTGTCTCAGATGAGAGGGATATTCTATTACCAATTATAACAATAAGTCCACAATCTGGTGCAGCTTGGTCTAATAGCATGATTCTCTCCAATGAGAAAAAATAGTAATTGAGGGTTAATCCATAAAAATGATCGACACTTGGAAAGTTATTGGAATAGGGAATCCAGGGGAGGGGCGATCTTAGTGACTCTGCATGAAACCATGACTCACTGGATACAAGTGGTGGGGGATCAGTTATGAAATAGCCATCCTTATGAAATAGCTTACATCCAAGAGATTACACATACTGCTCTCTTTTAGAAAGGCAGTGAAGATAGTGTGGTTTCATCAAGCATTTTGGATTTGACTCTATTGCTCTCATTGTCATTCTTAACTCAAATAAACACCAGAGGCATGATTTTTTATCTTTGATATGGAATTTGATTTTATTATTAATCTAATTTATGAGTTGTATTATACTTTCATGCTGTTCAACTGTTCTGCCTAATCGGGTGTGCTTTTATGAACTGCCTAAAGTCATTTGAAATTTGTGGGATATACATTTCTGGATCAATATATTTAATAAGGTTTTTGTTCTTGGTTTACCATGTGCAGTTGTCTGTATCTATTAGAGCAAGAACTGGGTGAGTTGTGTCCTACTTCTTTTGTGAAGGTCCAAAAATGCTATTGGGTGGAGTGTTCTCTGAGCCATAAAGTGTCCCTAGGTTTCAAAGTGATTTTGTGTATCCAAGCATCCTGATTAGTATTCTCTGTAAAGGAATCCAAAGACTTCCTGATCATGCTGTAACTTTTTGGGAGCAGCAGGAACCCCTGTTCTGTTTACATTTTATTGCCCATCTAAAGATAAAGCTAAAAGAAACACAACATAGAAATTCAGATTTATTTTTTTTTACAACCCTCCATTGGATCCTATGAAATGTGGAGATGTCAACAGTAATGTTTTTCACATAAAACTTATTTGCTAAATTTCTCACTATTTTGTTATATATTTGATGTCAGGAAAATAACAAAACATGTACAAACAGAAAACAAAATCCACTCTGAAGATTGTTGTTGCATATGGAAACCTAATTAAAATACAATATTGTGCTTAGCTAGCAAAACCCTGGAAGATTTCACACTGCATTGTAAAATAAACATGAACTGAAATATTGCAGAAATGACATCTTAATAAATATAATGAAATTCCAGTGAGGCACAACATATCAACTGCTATTTGGGAATTAGATGCCTCCAAGATATGAGATTATTGATCTGACATTAATCATATGCCTTTCTGTTAAACATTTTAAGCATTTCTGTCAAACAGACAACAAATGGTCAAAATTGGGAGCATCCTATCAAATTCTGTACCTGTGAACAGTGGTGTCCCCCAAGGCAGTGTTCTAGAACCAACTGTCTTCATACTCTACATAAATGACCTCTGTGATCATATTAAGAGCAACTGCGTTCTCTTTGCTGATGATATAAAGCTATTCAACACCACAGACAATACTGCTACCCTTCAAAACGACCTCGACTATGTATCAGAATGGTCAAACAAATGGCAACTTCAAATCTCAACAAATAAATGCTCAGTCTTACATATTGGCAAAAAAAAATCAGAAAATAAAATACAAGCTGAATAGTCAAGACCTTGTTGATGATCCAAACTCTGTCAAGGACCTTGGAATACTCATCTCTAATGATCTAAGTGCTAGAGCCCACTGTAACTACATAGCCAAAAAGGTATTAAGAGTTGTTAACCTAATCTACGTAGCTTTTTTTCTGGTAATATCACACTACTAACTAGGGCATACAAAACATTTGCTAGACCAATACTCGAAGACAGCTCATCAGTCTGGAACCCATATCACGTATCTGATATTAACACAGTTGAGAAAGTCCAGAAATACTTCACAAGAAGAGTTCTCCACTCCTCTACTCATTGTAGAATACCTTATGCCACCAGACTTGAAATTCTAGACCTAGAAAACTAGAACTACTCCGTCTTTGGTCCAATCTAAATATAGTATATAAAATCATACATTGCAATGTCCTTCCAGTCAATGAATATTTTCAGCTTCAACCATAACAATACAAGAGCACACAATAGATACAAACTCAAGGTTAACCGCACCAAACTTGATTGCAGGAAATATGACTTCAGCAACAGAGTGGTCAATGTCTGGAATACTCTACCTGACTCTGTGGTTTCTTCCCCAAACCCCAAAAACTTTAACTTTAGACTTTCTACTATTGACCTCACCCATTTC
Organism: Naja naja; assembly: GCA_009733165.1. NCBI lineage: Eukaryota > Metazoa > Chordata > Lepidosauria > Squamata > Elapidae > Naja > Naja naja. Next base: position 323,355,304 of record CM019148.1, on the reverse strand, counting down.
CTAAGAGGTCTGTAGAGGGCTTGCATAAGCACACCAACATGCCTACCATCCCTATCCTATTGTTTCTTTTATTTTTCTTATATGTATTCATTTCATGTATTCATAACTATGTTTACCCTTATACTTATTATCTTGTAAGCGATTGACAAATCAAATAAATAAATAAAATAAAAAATTTAACAGAAGGAAAACTGACAGCTGCATTAATATGGGGCCAAATTCTCATTACATAAAAATGTTGGCCCATTTGATTAAAAGGAACAACTCTGATACATGATAGACCTTTTCATATACTTGAAATAGGTATAATGATGAGAAAGATGTGCTTAACATCTAGATGTCTGCAAAGAATATAAATCCTTCTATTTCCCACCATTCAGTCAAACTGAAGAAGCTTCCTGGATGAAAAGTGAAATGTTTTCAAGAAACAAAAAAACAAGAACCATCAAGTTGCCTTTGGGACAACCATGACCTGGAAGATTGATAATTTCCAATGGCGTTTGACCTCTAACTTTGAATGAGGTGGTATTTTCCCACTTCAAGAGAGGTGTGCACTTTGGTGACATTCCTGGATTCATAGCTTCCTTTCAAAGGACAAAGGTGTTTCAAAGGTGACAGCTGTGACCAGGAAGATCTTTGCAGAACTTCATCTATAGTACCAATTGCGCCTGTGTGATGTAGATAAAAACAGACAGAACTTTGAAAACATATTTATGTTTGCCATCAATATTTTTAACACATCTTGCAGAACACTCTTGATTAGAAACAAGGAAAATGTAAAGAATCTCTTTATAAAGGCCACAGAACAAAATAGAAGAACCAATCCACTGTAGCAACCACATATAAAAAAAACACCCTAACAACACTATCTCTACATGTAGTATTGGCCAAATAAAAGTAGGCAAAGAAGAAACTGAAGTAGTAACAGTGACCATAGTTATAAAATAGAGATATTTTCTACTTTAGAGAAAGACTATGGTGAAACAAAATATTAGAATAAGAGAAAAACAGAGTTGGAAGGGACCTTGGAGGTCTTCTAGTCCAACCCCCTGCTTAGGCAGGAAACCCTATACCATTTCAGACAAATAGTTGTCCAATCTCTTCTTTAAAACTTCCAGTACTGGAGCATTCACAACTTCTGGAGGCAAGTTGTTCCACTGATTAATTGTTCTGTCAGGAAACCTTTTCTTAGTTCTTATTATCTTATTAAGCTACAGGGACACAACAATCACAACTTGTTATCAAGATGTTGATTTTCCCCAGTTACAATTTAAGACTATGAAATCTACTAGAAAGGCTAAATGAAGAGAAACTAGTGCTTTTGTGGTACTGGAGAAAATGGATTAAAAGATATTGACTCAGAAAAAAATGAATGAATGAATGAAAAATCAATAAATTCTATTCACCTTTAGTTTCTGTAACTCAATGGAAATAATTTCACCAGGGTTATCTATCAGTTGATAAAGGTAAACCTTTCCCCTGTCCAGTAGTGTTGGACTATAGGGGGTGGGGCTCATCTCCATTTCTTAGCTGAGGGAGCCAGTATTGGCCAAAGACATTTCCATGGTCATGTGGCCAGCATGACTATACATCAAGGAGGACAGAACACTGTTACCTTCCCACCAAAGTGCTGCCTATTTATCTACTCATATTTGCATGCTTTTGAGCTGCTAGCTAGGTCACTAAGACTCAAAGCAACTAAATAACTGAATAATAACAGCACCAGCAATCCTCATTTAATGACTACATCAGATAAAAGATTGCATGTGACTAGGGTATGGGTGTGAAGGAAGTACATACATTCAGCCTTCAGCCAAATTCATTCAGCAGACATCTAAATGAAAGCAGATATTAATGTACTTATTATTTTTATTATTTTATTTTTATTTATAGGGCTGCTCATTTGCCATATGCCAAGTATATAATTTTTAATCTTATGGGCAGAAAATGAATGGAGCAATTGTCCTCATCTCAAAACATTTTATTCCGGGGGCTATTAATTTAATAATGGGAGATTTAGGACAAATAAATTTGGGGTAAATTAAGTAAGCTTTCTTGATGATGTCTGCTTTTTTTTAATTTTCCTGATGATGCCATTTTTTTTTTGTTTGAACATCAACATTGCCATACTTTTAATTATTTTTATACTGGCCACAATCACTATGGTGAGATGGCCAGCTCTATTTAAATAATTAAATAAAGGCACTTAGCTGTTAGCTAACTCACAGAAAGCCACTACTGGTACCAAAATCTAGATGGTTCCCAACCTGAATGCCTTCCAAAAGGGATAAAACAAATTCATAATGAATAATAGTCCTCATAACTACTACTCTATTGCCTATTATTAAAAAAGGCAATAGGTCTCTGTATTCTAGTTATTGCTGAGCATGAATGCTTTATTCTTGTTTATGCTTTTGTTCTAGTTCTAGATTTCTTATTGGCATTTAGTGGACCATGCTTCTTGGAGAAAAGATTTTCATTGGAGTTGAACAGTTTAATATAAACTGAAAGCACAATACTATAAATTTTAACTATTCAACCAAAGGGAAGGTTAGTATCCATTTCTCTATCTTACCATTGTAAACTGATTTATGTAACTGGCAGTGAAGAAAAGAACTAGCAAATAATACCAAATACTATAGGCAAAAAGGTCTGTAATAGATGAAGACTTGGTCTGCTGGGAAATAGATTCATTACATGCATTCATTCATTTCAGTTTGTCTAACTGCCATACTATTTTTCTGAAGTGAAATTTTGGTAATTGAAGTGATTGAGACTTCATATTTTCCCAGTATCTTTAAAAATGAACTGTAAAACTTGTTTTCTAGTCAAGGAACTTCACAAAAGATAGAAATACATAGCATTTCCTTTTATCAGCCATAACAGAGTTATGAAAAAGCATAATTTGAGCTGAAGACAATATCCATAATAATTGTTCTAATCCATAATTGTCCTAAGGAGTAACATTTCTGTGTTTTATAATTCTCCTTCATTATCATATTAAGATAAAAACTGGAAAAATGTTTTCCAACAAATATTAAACTAGATTAGGATTTGATTCATTTCTTTCCTTTTATATTATTTTTTTCCCCTGAGTTAAATTTTGTGTGGCGGCTCCATTTTTAATTAATTTGTTACAGCATTTAATTGTAGGCAGCACAAATACATTATGGGTATACTATATATTCTTTACCTAATTTGCTCTGACCTTGCTATATTGTATGCCAAATTGGACTCAATGTTTCTGCAATCTTAATACTGCAGACAAATCAATAGATCAAAAATATTGGTGACAACGAATAATGCCTTTGAACACTAAAAATGATATTCCTAAGCAGTAGATGAAATATGGCAGGAACATCTAATTAAGAAAGTTGAAGAAAAAATTGAAAACCTTCAATATCTATCACAAACCATTGTGCATTACAATTCTAATAGTGTCAATGAATAAAGATGATATTTAAAAGACATAAGCATGACTTTTCCAAACCCAACACACCCTCTTCCATTCTTCCCTTTCATACTAATTATTGGGTCTTGTTACAACAATATCAGATTTTTGAAACATTATTTCTGTGGATGGTAATAATGTCAGGGCTATGAACGTTATCTCCCCTCTTAAGTTTTTGTACTACTACCTAATCATGGTGAGAGGTGTTCCAGGGAGGGATGAATGAAGTATACCCAGAATATATCATTCTAGCAGGTCATCCAAAATATGAAGATTATTTCAGCTGCCCAGTTAAAGCAAGAAGGCAGCAGAAATTTAAGGACATCCTGGAGGCAGATGATCACTAATTTATTGAAAGCAACAATATAATTTCATACCCTGCAGGAAAAAGCAACTCCTACATTTACCAAGAAAACCACATCACCATTGCCTCTTTCAAGATAGGAGGTATCACCCACCTATCTAAGGGGCCAATACTGCAGCATTCAGATCATTTTCTTTATTACTTTTATGATCCAGAAGTGATCTAGGTCAAGTAAACAAGTAGTTGAGCTGACAGCCCAGAAAATCCTGTCCACTTCCTCAGGAATCAGTGCTCAAACTCATTCCTGATCACAATACCAGACTGTACCCTAGATGACTGAAAAACTTATTTGAGTCAACTAACGTCATACACTCTTCATGGGCTGGGTTGTATCAAGCCAATGCAATCAAGGCAAAGGCTTATCAAGGTCCCTCCCATTGAGTTGGACTTTTAGTTATGGGTTTAAGAAGATTGATGACTTTGTAAGAGTTGAACCAATCCCCTCTAGTATGTTGTCTTCTTTGAAAGTAGTTATCCTAGATCCCCAAAACAGACTGCTGAGTTGAATTTCACAGTTTGGAAGAGTTAAGCAACATTATGTTAGAAGATCCCTTCCAACTCTGTTATTCTGTTATCTGGATCCAAAATTAGATAAAGAAGTGGTATACCAATGCCTTCCTTTGAAGTTGTCTAAATTCACAACTCAGGGAAAACAATGGTTTCAAAAAGTCAAGGGCCACACTGAGCACTAGCAAGCAACTATTGATAGATCCCCTGTCTTTCCCAGCCTATCAACCTTTAGGAACCAAACTTTGGGCACAGGCAATCCAGCAAAGAAAAGAAGAGGTGATTCTTTTCCCCTTTCTCTGCCTTTATCCCACTCTTCAGTTCTGAAACATTCTTTCCATTCCCAAATGAAGCAGCACCCATGCAAAAGATGGTTCTTATGAACATATGTAGGTGTAGGTGTGAGTGCTACATATTCTAAATTTCTCTTCCTTTTTGATATGTCAAGAAACCTGAACAATCTGGCTTTCTTTGTGGTGATAAGAGTTTCTATTTTTTTCCACCTTCTCTTTCTATTGCTAACACTTGTGTAAAGTAAATCACTTCTAAAAAGTTTCCCCATTTTCCCTACAAGTCTCTAAAACAATTGCTTCATCTTTCTTTCATTAAACTGAATGTAGTACATTCTCTATAGATTATTAACTGCTTATTTGATTGCTATATAAGCCTTTATTCTCTAATATTCTTTGTGCTACATTCCTTATGAGTTGACAATTATTTATTAAATGTATTGAATTCGGGCTTTTTAAAAGACCTCTTCTTTTTTATAAGTTAAGTAAAGCATGAATGCAAGCACATTGTGGTTTTTAAATTGTCATCATTGACTTCCAAAACTATCTCCAGAGTTTGCTTTTAAAAACAAAAGTATATATTTCTAGGCACAGGTTTTTCTATGGTTAGCTCCTTAAAATCTTTATTCATTCAACTATAAGGTTTTGCACACTCAATTTATAGCATCACCTAGCAAGTACTGAAGCAATATAAAGTATTTGCAAGAGAAGCAGTCATATAAATAGAGTAAAATAAGCAAACAAATCTTCTCTGCTTTAGTGATTTATCACCATAGCAATGTCTCCAAACTGCTAATGTGCAAGTTCTCTATGCCACTATTCAATTTTCTTTATTTCTTTTGATTGGCTCTTTCCTCTATCATCTATCCAATAAAATAGGGAGATGAAATTATTCCATTGGCTGGTTCAAACAGGTGAGAATTTTGCTTAGCTTTTTAAAGAGACTGTATCAAAATTCACAAATTTCTTCACACACTGGATGAAGAAGGCTCACATCTCAGTACATAATTAGCCTAAAATAATCAGACTTTTCAAGATCCCCCAATTGAATGTATCAAACCAGAATACCATTTCTGAGGAGCTTTTATTGAATTCCAAGATGGCTGCTTTATAAATGGAGTTTATTAAATCCTAGTTGCATTTGAATTATTTTAATAATCTCTTATATAACTTTATATAACCCAACAGGCTTCAGAGCAAAACCTGGGATAATCTGGGCCTCAATCTGTCTCTTCAATCTGCCACAAGACTGAATATTTATTTCAAAGTGATAATTTAGGAACTTCACAGGAATACAGTGATTCTTTTAAAAAATATCAACAGAAAAACAAGCAGACAAATTATGGCAAATAATGCAAGTGCCTCAAGATAAAATGATTTTTTCCTTCATATGCTTTTTAAAACCATGTGGAAATTGACAAGAAGAAAATAATAGAAATAAACATTACTGACATTTAAGCAGATATAATTGGATCCCCTTCCAGAAGCCCTTTTTCTCCTAGAGGCAATTACACTTCATGAAATTTTAATTATTATCTTAATTATAAAAGGGGTAGCAATGTTACATAGCATGTTAAAATCCACATAGTAGCAGGTAAGTGATTCAGATAGAAATACAGTTCAGTACTCACCTCTAGCATTTCACTGTTCCTTCAATTGCCTTAGTGATTTTCTATGGATTTGGTGATTCAGTTACTAATTTAGTATCACAAAAAACAAATTCAGACTGAGATTTGTACATAAGTTCCATTTCTCTGCCTAACATACACATTTTGGCGTCTATTTGATAGCAGGCACTTAACTTTCACGATTATTTAATTCTCACTGAAAAAAATAGATTTACTCCTTAATTTTAGTCATACTCCTAGAGCCTTCAGTCATACTCCTAGAGCCTGCACAATTTCTGTTAATCACAAACACATACAATATGTGAATATACACTTCGGAGATAGCAGATTGGTTGTGAAGGTGTTCCTGAGGAATACAATTCCACTCTGAACTGCTATCTTTTTGCATTTGTCCATCAAATATCTTAAGAGCTTTGGTGGCTCAGGCTGTAAATGCCTGCTCTTAAGATCCAGCTGTCTACAATTACTGTAGGCTCGAATCCCACCAGGCTCAAGGTTGACTCAGCCTTCCATCCTCTCGGGGTAGGTAAATTGAGGACCCAAGATTGTTGGGGGCAATTAGCTGACCTTGTAAAAATGCCGCTTAGTAATAAGCAGGCATATACAATGGAATGAAGGCTATTGCTGAGCACATTGGATTGTGCTCCAAAATTTGTAAGCCGCCCTGAGTCTTCGGAGAAGGGCGGCATATAAATGTAATTAAAAAAAAAAAAAAAAAAGTTCTTCTAGTCATATAATTTCTTGCATTATATATATTTAGCAGCATGAAATATATTTTGTGGCTTTATAAAATTATGATTCAAAGAATCCACAAATTGCAACTAATCAATATGACTGAACAGCAAAAGCAAAATATGATAATCATTGATTATAAAGGATTTAATCATGGATTTATCCAAGATCTGACTATGAGATCTGTCAAAACAGACTACCATGGCATGAAAATTAATACTGAATGAAACCTTTTATGATCCATTTTTTCTCCACAGACAAATTAAAGCCATCACAATACATTCAAGAATGGTTCTAAAAGTTGTACACAGAAAGACAATGTTCATTTTAACAAACTTACATTTGAGAAATGCATGTCTTCTTTTTTTAAAAAAATGCCTGCATTAGCAAAATGTAAAAGTTTCTTAGAAATGTTAATTAGCATATACTATGAAACATTGTACATAAAAGCTTTATGTGTTAGGAAAAGTTGTGAATTAAAACAACAGCATGTTCTTAAGATATGCTTTAATACATGAAAATACTGTTATACGTAATATTAAAATAGGATAGATTTATACTGATCTACATATCCCTAGTGATGTATTCAGCAGTATTTTTATATGGAAAACTAATATATCCCTGAAGGAAACCATTCAGTTCTAAATTATCTATTCAAGGAATTTAGGACCAGGAACAAGTTTAATCCTCAAATTTACTAAACCTTTTAATCTTACTATAAGAACAGAGGATCCTGCATCTAATTGACTCAAAAGGACAAGGTTCATGCTAGGAAAAGCCAAAATTCACATTTGTGTTTGTAACTACATGCACAATGAGAAGTAGTTTAATGAATCAGAAATAAGAACGAACCTCTGTGAGACAAGAGATCTACAGAAGCCATTTTGATCAGTACTATTCAAACATTGAAGGACTATGTCCTCTTGAAGGGTCAATGAAACCATTTCAGCTTCTCAGCACTGAAGCAAACCTCTTTGTCATACTACCCTAACTGTAAACAAATGCACCAGAAACATAAATTAAAGGTTTGAATGAAGAGCTATGCCCTCATCAGTTGGTTAAATGGCAAGATTGCATATCAGATGCAAAGGCAAAATGTTCCACAGCAGGCACTGTTCTTCAGAAATATTAAAGGCAAGATTTGTTCCAAAGATAAGGAAAGTTAAGTAGAAATATAAGCAAATTCATTGGTCCTAAGTTTAGGATTTCGTATATCAACAGTCTGGTAGGAAGAATATTGGCAGGTTTGAACTTTGGTTTTGGATTAAACTCCTGAACAGCCAAGAACAAAAACTGATGGATCATCATACAGATCAATGGAGAGTTCTCACTTGAGGCACAAATGTGAGGCTTAGTTGGGAGACTTGAAAAAAACAGGTTAGGGAATGATCATCATGGAGAAAATCTATCCATGGAATCGCTAGAAGCTGAAATGACTTGATGGCATATAATCAATCAAAATAATCAGTGTCAACAACATCAAGCAGATTCAGAAGTGAATAGACAGTCATTGTTGATTGCAAAGAATGTTAAGCATGATATCACTCTTGCTTGTTTAATACTGAATGAAGAATTTTACCTCTGCTAAAGTTTCCAAATTGCCTTCTATTTGAACATTGTTGTCTTTGAGCTTTTCTATTCTTTTTAACTCTTCATGACATCATTTTGCCAGGTTTGTCTGACAGTAATGCCTTCTTTGAGCTCTTATAATTGTGTCAGTTCATACTTGTGTCAATAGTATTTGGCTATCCTGTTTTATTTCGGCTTCTTTTTATTGCCTTTAATTTTAAGCATCAGGGACTTTTCCAAGGATTCTTAGCTTTGCATTATGTGTCTAAAATATTTAAGTTTTATTATTAGAGCTTCCAGTGAGCAGTCTGGTTTTGCTTCATCTTTCTTTTACAGCCCAAGTTATTTTCAACATTTTTCCCTAGTACCTTACTAATGCCTATTTCATTAGGTTTGCATTGCCTGTTGATATTTTTATTACTGAACAGTAGATCATCTGACACACTGTGTATCTACTACTCTTTATTTCACTTAATTTATTATTTCATGCTCTAAACTTTTCAAATCATAATCTTCCATACACCATGATCATCTCCAGATGGGCCCACAGAAATTGACCCCTACCACCTCTCCTGGGTTTATTCAATAGAGACTTTCACATAGTACTTTTTAGTAAGGTAGAGATGAAATAGGCTAGATTACTAGCTTTACTCATATCAACATATGTAAACCCCAGTTTAAACCCCAAGTGTAACCTTTCTGTGTAAGCCATGATCTAACATCTAGAAAAGACTTTGAAAGTCAAGATATTATTTACCTGTATGCTATCAATTAGGAGGTAAATACTGTGCTGGCACTCCCTCGGGATTCTGCATTTCTACAATGAACAATGATCTTTGTTTTAAAAATATTGACTTTTATTTTAAAAATATGAACATTAATATACAAACATAGAAGCATTTAAGTGATGTTTTTAAAGAACCTTCTCTTTAAAATGTATTATCTCTCATAAATACATTTCATATATGCTTGCTTTTGAGTTGTATTGCCCTTTTGCTTATGAATGTTTGTTCCTTCACTATATAAAATTAAATGTAGTAATCTGTTGTGGCTTGGAGGTAGACTATGTGGACTGATCTCATCTTAGTATATGATTTTGAAATGATCTATTATTTTCTTCCTAGGCTGGTGATTTTCTTTCTAAAGATTATCATTCAGAGTTTCTGTATATCTGTATTAGAGGAAATGTAAATAATGACTTCAAAAATCTAAATAAGATACTTACAGCTTGAATGGTAAAAGGCTGAAAACATAACACCAAGCAGAGAGAGTTAGAAGTATCATCATAAATCATCATAGTAATATTTTGCCTTGGACAAGCATAGATGTAGGGTCATTTTAGAGAGAGCAATATTTATTGGGCTCATACTTCATTAAAATGAATACAATACAAATTGTTACAAATGATTCCTTCTCTTTGAAAGAAGGATGCTAGGCAGAATGTGTACTTATGATATGCTGGTAATAAAACACATTGCCCAAAGGAACAGCTAAAACTACATTACATTTTCTCCCATAGTATTTCTCATAGAGCACAAAGAAGTGAATTATCTGCTCAAGAAATCTCCTCTTGATAACATACATGGTGGTGCTCTTTTCTGTTCTAAAGCAGAAATAACAAATCAACATGAAACCCTATTCCTGTTCCGTGCTTCTTTAAACAGATTTTAAAAAAATCAGAAGAAAGTCTGATCACTATATTTCAGCATCTACTTCCTAACTCATACCAAATATAATTAGAATTAGAATCCTTTAATTGGCCAAGTGTGATTGGACACACAAGGAATTTGTCTTGGTGCAATTTCTCCCTTTGAGCCTTTTCTTAGTTCACAAAGGATAACTGTACTGTACATGGGGACCATCAACTAAAATCTTTCAAGAAAGTTATGTTTGTTGTGATTTGGCCACATTTATTTATGGTATGGTTTCATTATTCCTGAGTGGTGCAGTGGCCTGGAGGTGGAGCCCTTGCCTCACGATCAGGAGGCTGTGAGTTCAATCCTAGGTAGCAGCAGATATTTCTCTCTCCGGGCACAATGAGTTATTATCTAATGTGAACTCTGCATTGGCAACAGGAAGGGCATCTGGCCAGTAAACACTCAGCTCCATTCAGTTGCCCTGACTCCACCTTGATGTAAGGGATTACAGGGTCATTAAAAGACAAAAAAAATGGTTTCATTATTCTTACTCTATTAAGAAACTGCATTTTAACAGCAATGATTTGCAACAGGTATTATGTCCTTGTTTGGTTATATATTCTTTAAAAAATAATTTTATCTCTTTCTTATGCTTGTTTCCAAGCTGGATGCTTTCTTGAACTGGCATGTTTTTTTTTTCATATTCTTGACAACTACCCTGCTTGCTATGAGTGTCAGCTTTAATTTCAATAATAAGCTGACACTGATGAGCATCACCTTCCATTTATTAACAAAACTTTCATTGTTAGAATCTACTGCTAATCTGTGATCTTAAATATTCAGACACTGAGAGTAGTCAGTTTCCAGTACATTGTCCTCCTGGCCATTTCACAAAGTGAGCTTGTGAGTAGGGATGAAATTGTAAGTCTCAGGCATACCTGCATACAGTACATACTTTATTAATTTTAATTTTATTTCATTTATTCAATTTCTATAGCTTGCCCATCTCAACCAAGTGACTTTCAGCAGCTTACGGTTCTAACAATATTTACAGATTCTTCACACTATTCCTTTTCAAGGTAAACAACTTTATGCCTAAATGCAAAAATGAGTAAGAAATACTAAGCCAGTGAAATTTAAAATGTTATATAAGAAAAGGAAATATGGCTAAATATCCTTATATCAACACTTATTCACTATATTTTGTTTTATGCTTGCAAACTATGTATGTTTGTTGGCTTTCAAGGAAATATCCTTCCATCATGTTTGTATACCAACTTTGTTGTTATAAGTACCATGAGCGTTTGGTGAGATGTGGGCAATATTTTGTTGATTAGCAATATAGCCTCTATGTCAGAACTGCTACCTTATGTCCGTGCTCCTGCTATCGCTCAGTGGCAGCCTGCCAGGACTTGAGGGAAGAGTGAAAGAGAAGGGGAATGCTCAGGGGGAAAATGAAAGTAATGGAAGTAAACTTGCCTATCCAAGATGGCATTTCAAGGTCATTCCTCAGGGAGAAAAATGCAGCTGCAAACCAGCCTACACCCAGAAATATAATATTTTTCAAAAATATGTTCTTTCAAACTGATTGGATGATTGGGAAGGGCCAGCAGTGAGAAATTCCTAAGAGAAAGAAAGTTACACTTGGGGAAATGGGCAAATTTCAGTTCTGGCTTTGCTTTTCTGTAACTCGTTTGACTTCTAATAAAGCTATGCCTTTTGCAACAAATGGAGCCAAGGATCATTTTACTTAGGAGTCTAAGCTGAGGCAAGTTTGACACTCTAGATTAGACATCCTAGCTTGCATAGAGCAGCATGACATTCTTAGGTCAAAAATGGGCTTTGGCTGCATTTCTGGCCAAATGTACTCAAAATAACCAGCATTGTTGTTCCATTAGCAGGGAATGCTGCAAATGGCAAGTGACCATTTATTTACTAAATTCCTTAATAGATGTATTGAGCTGGGTAACAGAACTAATTTAGCCTTATTCCACAGCCTGTGATTCTATCCATATTATATGAGTGCAGGGTGTACAGGCTTTCCTGATTCTTAACTAGAGAAAAGAAAGCTGTGGAAAAGGATCTGTTTATATATGGATTCTGATATTGTCAGGCTGAAGATTGAATGAATCCCATGACTGGGAGCAATATAGCTGCCTCAGAAAAGGTTTAGCAGCCTATTCTACTTGGCAGAGTTGAAAACTAACTTCTCCTGGATTACTGCTAGAAATCCCAATTTGTGAAAATGTGTTTTCTTTTTTTCTTAAAGAATCAATGGCTTGACTATGAAACAGAGCCAAAGGTAGCCTCTTTATTCTCAGATGAGGTTTCTGAAGTATCCAAGTCTGATAAATTTGAGTCAGCAAAGTTATAGCAATTGACATTTTGACTCATCATTGCTGGATATGGAATTGGAAATTGGAATTGATTTACTTTCTTCACCTAATTGAAGAAGGAACAGTATGTCCCTTTGCTGAATGCACATGCTTACAAGCTTTAATCTTATAATAAATATGTAAACAAAACTCTGCAAAAGGAACCTACTTTTCTTGATATGTGCAGCCCTTAAACCTGGTCTCTTAAGTGTTCAGGTTGTGACGTATTAAGTATTGCTAATCACATGAGGCTATGGCAAAGGGAATCTAGCAGGCTGTACTACCACTCAGGTTTCCTGATAAAGCTGTTTTGGATAAAGCTGCTTTATATGTATAATATCTGGACAATGTTAGAGAACATAAATGAGAGGAAAACAAAAGAAATTCATTTAGTTCATTTCTGACTGTCTACAGTTTCTCTTAAAAGTGCACCACTTGTGCCATCTACTGGCCTTTATTTGAAGGACAAAATATATGTCCTACAGAAGGAAAATGTTTGGGAAAAAATGTAGGCCATCAGAATATATACCATACATCAGCTATAGTTTGATGTTGTAAAGGTGCAGCAAAGCAGTGAATGCAGAAAAAAATAATGATTAATGACATTATCAGCTACAATCTACACGGAAATCAGTAAAATCAGCTTCCCTAAACTGGTCTCTACAGGAATGTCTACAGATTTTCTCAGTCATTCAGGGCATGATTGTCTCAAAGTTGCTTTTTCAGAAGGCAATTGGACTTCCTTTGTTTTTGCTTGAAGATGTTTTTTCTCACCCAAGAAATCTCTTCAGTTCAGAAGTGAAAAATTTTAATAAGCATATTATAAATTATTGTTAAATAACAGAATAGCAGAGTTGGAAGGCACCTCTTGAAGTCTTCTAGTCCAACCCCCTGCTCAGGCAAGAAATCCTATACCATTTCAACAAATGGCTGTCCAATCTCTTCTTAAAAACTTCCAGTGTTAGAGCATTCACAACTTTTGGAAGCAAATTGTTCTGTCAGGAAATTTCTCCTTAGTTCTAGGTTGCTTCTCTCCTTGATTAGTTCCCATCCATTTCTTCTTGTCCTGCCTTCAGGTGCTTGACTCCCACTTCTTTGTGGCAATCCCTGAGATATTGGAACACTGCTATCATGTCTCCCAAGTCTTTCTTTTCATTAAACTAGACATACCAATTTCAGAAACCGTTCTTTATATGTTTTAGCCTCCAGTCCCCTTATCATCTTTGCTGCTCTTCTCTGCACTCTTTCTAGAGTCTCACATATGATCATAGTTGTAACCACTATGTAATGAGCAATATGACTTCCATTTGTTATTTAATTTGCTAGATTTCTAGCCCATAATCTTTATATAAGAATTCATGGCAGTAACATAGTGTTTCCTCTCCAATTTTTCTCCACGGTAACAACTCTGAGAGACAGGTTGGACTAAGAGAGAATGTTTAATCCAAAATCAGCTTGTAAGCTTGTAAACTTCCAAGATGGAGGGTGAAGTACAACTTTAATCTCCTCCTTATTCAGCATATTCATCACTTTATTCTTCCCCATTCACAGGTTTACTGTGGTTCTGTATCAGGCCCACGATCAGTGAGTGACTAGGAATGAAAGGAGCAGAGATTGTTTTGGAGATATTTTTCTAACAGTTTTATGAGTATATGCTAAATAGCAGTGAAATTATTTCTAAAGTTTAGTTATATCATATTTAATGGGAAAACTGGAGGCAAGCCTTGAGTTTAGTAATTGTATAAATGTACCGGTAACATATATTCATTTTTGACAGTATGAATAATATATACTATCTCAACCTGGTATTTTGAATTTTGTTATATTTTTTAAAACCATCTCATCAGAAATTTCCATAACAGTAAAAGTATATTTCCTATAGCATGTTTTACAACATGTCATTAATGTCAGATCACACTCCAACTTACATATGTTAAGAGTATCAGTAAGCCATGGCAAATTTTCCCAGAAAATCAAGCAGCTGCTTTAAAACTGAAACAATTTATTCCAATCGTGTCTAATTTAAATGTTCATATAAGTACTTTATGGCAAGTATTATACAATTTCTAGTGTTAACTTTACAGCAAAAACTCGAAAAGTTAGAATATCGTGCAAAAGTTCATTTATTTCAGTAATGCAACTTAAAAGGTGAAACTAATATATGAGATAGACTCATTACACGCAAAGCAAGATAGTTCAAGCATGATTTGCCATAATTGTGATGATTATGGCTTACAGCTCATGAAAACCCCAAATTCACAATCTCAGAAAATTAGAATATTGTGAAAAGGTGCAATATTCTAGGCTCAGTGTCCCACTCTAACCAGCTAATTAAGCCATAACACCTGCAAAGGGTTCCTGAGCCTTTAAATGGTCTCTCAGTCTGGTTCAGTAGGAATCACAATCATGGAAAAGACTGCTGACCTGACAGTTGTGCAGAAAACCATCATTGACACCCTCCATAAGGAGGGAAAGCCTCAAAAAGTAATTGCAAAAGAAGTTGGATGTTCCCAAAGTGCTGTATCAAAGCACATTCACAGAAAGTTATGTGGAAGGAAAAGCGTGGAAGAAAAAGGTGCACAAGCAGCAGGGATGACCGCAGCCTGGAGAGGATTGTCAGGAAAAGGCCATTCAAAAGTGTTGGGAACTTTCACAAGGAGTGGACTGAGGCTGGAGTCAGTGCATCAAGAGCTACCACACACAGACGGATCCTGGACATGGGCTTCAAATGTCATCAGAAGCATCTTACCTGGGCTAAAGAAAAACAGACCTGGTCTGTTGTTCAGTGGTCCAAAGTCCTCTTTTCTGATGACAGCAACTTTTGCATCTCATTTGGAAACCAAGGACCCAGAGTCTGGAGGAAGAATGGAGAGAGCACACACTGCAAGATGCTTCAAGTCCAGTGTGAAGTTTCCACAGTCTGTGTTGATTTGGGGAGCCATGTCATCTGCTGGTGTTGGTCCACTGTGCTTCATTAAGTCCAGGGTCAATGCAGCCATTTTGGAGCACTTCATGCTTCCTTCCGCAGATGAGCTTTATGGGGATGCTGACTTCATTTTCCAGCAGGACTTGGTACCTGCCCACACTGCCAAAAGTACCAAAACCTGGTTCAATGACCGTGGGATTACTGTGTTTGATTGACCAGCAAATTCGCCTGACCTGAACCCCATAGAGAATCTATGGGGCATTGAGCAAGGGACACAACTAAAATAGAATACAACAATAAGTTACTTAAAATATATTAAATTAAAGAATTAATATTAGTATTATTATTAAAACCCCAAAATGAAACGACCCCAAGGGTCAACACTGCCCAGATTGTAAAACAGCCAGGTTTTAGCTCGTGGTGGAAGAGATCGGGAGCCAGAGCTCCAGCGAAGAAGATTCCATAGAGTGGGGGCACAGCAAATGACATTGAGTCACGGAGGGCACGAGGAGACCCTGGTCTGGTATTTGAGGCTGGGAGAAGTCAAATATCCTGGACCCATGCCATGTAGGACTTTGAATGTTAAAACCAAAACCTTGCCAAGAAAAAGATGAGAGACATGAGACCGAACAATGCAGAAGAGCTGAAGGCCGCTATTGAAGCATCCTGGTCTTCCATAACACCTCAGCAGTGCCACAGGCGCATTGAGGCAGTAATTGATGCAAAAGGGGCCCAAACCAAGTACTGAGTACATATGCATGCTTATACTTTCCAGAGGTCTGATATTGTTCTATGTACAATTGTTGTTTTATTGATTGCATGTCATATTCTAATTTTCTGAGATTGTGGATTTGGGGTTTTCATGAGCTGTAAGCCATAATCATCACAATTATGGTAAATCACAGCTTGAACTATCTTGCTTTGCATGTAATGAGTCTATCTCATATTAGTTTCACCTTTTAAGTTGCATTACTGAAATAAATGAACTTTTGCATGATGTTCTAATTTTTCGAGTTTCACCTGTAGCTTGGTCTGATAAGAGCAACACATTTCTGTCCTTGCTAAATCAGTAGAGGAATATTATCTTCTTGACTAAATTATTTCCCATCTCACAATAATTTTGCCTACTAATTTCTCAAGCATACACATGACAGAACTGGCCTTGTTACTTCATCCTTGCCTGTAAGTAAGAAATTTATTTTGATTCTAAAATGCATGTTCATTGCAGATTGAGGTTGAAGCTGCATTGTGTAGCCTGCCTAAATATTAAAAACATATTATTAAAATATTAAAAACAATTAATGAATTTATTTCTCCATTTGTGGAAATTTATATGATAATAGCCTGGTTACCTTCTCAGTACCACATCAAGATCCAGACTAAAAGCAGGACCAACCAAAATTGCCAGTCGGAAACTTGTCTATACAAGGAACCAATTAGGACTCAGCTGTTCAGACTAACCAATCATAGAAAGAAAGAACCAATCAGGAATTAGCACTCAAAATGGCAACATGAAAAAGGACCTATTAGGAACCAATAACACCAAAATGACCAATCAGGATCAGACTGAAAACAATCTGCACCAATCAGAAACCATCTCTACTAAAGAGCAATCAGAAAGCAAGTCACTTGGTTATAAAGAAAGTTCAGTTGATGTTCTGTTTCCTGAGGACTGTTCAACAAATTACTTTGTCTCTGAAAATGCCCAATGAAACATCAGAAAATCTATTGTCTAGACTGCAGTCACTAAACCCAGAAGCTCAATCCTGTCCAACAGATACTGGCATGAAAGCCTACACCAGAATATTGATAACAGATAATATGACATTGATATATTTTAGGATCTCCTGCATATTCCTTGGACAGCAAAGACAGCTAACAAGCAAGTTCTGGAGCACATAACACTAAACATATCATTATAAGGCAAAATCATGAAACTCTGTCTCACTTACTTTGGCCATGTCATGCAGGGGAATTCAATGGAGAAAGTAATTATGTCTGAAAGAGTTATAAGTAAAAGGAAACCAGGCCATCAAAGAACATGGCGGCTGGACATCAGGGGTGGGATTCTACCTGTTTGGACCAGTTCTGTAGAACCTGTTGTTATGATTCTCCATAGTTCAGAGAAAATTGGGCTTCTGGCTGGCCCCGCCCCTCTCCACCTACTTCTCCACTCCCTGCCCAGTCAGCCCTTATTGCGCATGCATGATGTCACATGTGACATTGTTGCCTGCAGCCTCTTTTGCGCCCACCAGGCCAGCTATTGCTGCCTGCCTTCTGATGTGGTCCTGCCTGAACTTATCTCCATGGGTGAGTGAGGCTTTGCAAGCCCCAGTCACCTATCTGCCAGTTGCCTTTTTGCCCCCATACTACTTGCCTTTTGCCACCGCTGCCGGTTGCCTTTCACTCCCCCCCACTTGCTTTTTGCCGCCGCTGCCGGTTGTCTTTTCCCCACCACTTGTCTTCCACCAGGCAACACATGGAGAGGCTCGTATAGGATCTGGCCAGGTCAGTGACTGCTTCTCTCACCTGCTGCTCCAGCTGGGACAGCAAGAGAGTTTCCTGGGACAGTGAAAAGCTTGCAAGTCCCCCTCCCATTGGAAACGGCTCCTGGGTAGAAGAGAAGCAGCCAGGTTGAATCCTGCTTCTCTCTGCTGCTCGGGATCCGTTTCTGATGAAAGGGAGAAAATTCTCTTGCTCTCCCAGCAAGAGCAGCAGGAAGGAACATGTGGAGAGGCTCATGTCAGCAAGGTGGTCCTTGATCAAGTCCGGGACAGCTGACAGCAGCTGCAGGGAGCAGAGCCTGGAAGCCCCAATGCTCCACTTGTGCGGCCGCATGGATGGTGGAGGGAGCTGGTTCCGGAAGCCCCAACACCACCAGAATCATCATTGCCATTACCGCCTCACTGCCACTGTATCCCCCACCCCCCACAGGTATGGTGAGCATGAGCCCCGGGATGGGTGACCAAAGTGCTGCTCCCACCGACTTTTCTCCATGCCAAGAGTGGAGGTGAGAGAGAGAGAGCAGCCCTCTTGGCACAGAGAAAAGTCATGTGTCTTCCCATATTCCTCTCTCAGCAAGCAGCCTCTTGCACACCTTTAAACTTAGTGCGCTTTACAAATGAGGAGGAGGGGACGAGGTTGCTCACGGAGAAAAGAATATGGGGAGATATATGACTTTTCTCTGCACTGAGCTGCTCTCACCAGTGACTCCAGACTGTTTTTTCCAGCTAAGACTAGATTATCAAAGAAGAGAAAATAACATGCAGCAGATGCCTAGCAAAATTTAGTAATACTGCAGATTGGCTGTTTACATTGAAATCAGGTGCAAGATAGTGATGGTAGGTACATTACTGGGCAGTTTAGTTTAGTATTTATTTCAGTAGGCTGATTTTAGAAAGCTAAACAGGATCAGACCTGGTAAGTACTTGACTGGGCTGCCTACACAAAATAGGGTGTGGGGAGGAATGGGATTGGGAAGAAAAGAAGGAAAATAGGATAAGATATATTTTATTGTCATTTTTTACTGTAAGTACACAGGCACACATTAAAAGTGAAATATATATATACATATCCATACACATAACATACATATACCCATGCTACACACACACACACACACACACACACATTGCCCATTTTGAATACATAGCGGAAAGGAAGAAAGAGTATTGGATACATATGCACAAATGTGTGTGGAAAAAAGCTGCAAAGAAATAGGATTATAAAAAACAGCTTCCAGATCAGAGAGAGAGAGAGAGAGAGATGAGAAACTGAGAGAAAGAAAGAGAGAGATGAGAGAGAGATAAGAAAGAGAGAGGGAGAAAGAGACACAGAGAGAGAGATAGATGTTTAAAATAAAATAGAAAAATGGCTCTCTGAATGTTTAAGGTTGCAGACCCCTGGGTTAGACAAACACCATGGTCATTAAGTGAACCTTGTGGTCATTAAGCAAACACTGGTTGTTAAACGAGTACATTTTCCCCAATGGACATTTTTAACTGGAAACAAGAAGGAATTGTTGGAAACTGGCAAAAAACATAGAAAACTTCAATCACAAGACTGTGTGGGATGTTGTAACTGGTCATAAGTATGTGTGTGCGCATGGCTCTCAAAACACCAAAAACAGGTCAAGTAGCTTTGGGGAGGTCAGTCATAAATTAGAACACTTGCTAAGCAACTGGCCATTAAGAGACGACCACTTATATTTGGTTTGCCAGTCACATGGCCACCTAGCCATGCCCACACCAGTCACATGACTAGCCACACCCACCCAGTCACATGACAAAGACACACCCACAAATTAGGCCACACCCTCAGGACTGGTTAAGAAATTTGAATCCTGCCCCTGCTGGACATCATCAAAGCTGACACCAGCCAGAGCATAAAAACCCCAAAGAAGTAGTGCAAAATCAGAAAAAGTGAAGATCTGGCCCAAAGAATCACCAAAAGTTGGACATCATCATCATCTCATATTTTAGAATGCCTAACCTATGTACAACTATGATTTGTGTATGCTTTAAAATATAAATGTATGTGGCAAAATTCCTTACTTTACAGGCCTCTGAAGAGAGATTATAAGTCCAGACAGCATGACCCTGGCTATGCTGGCTTCTAGCCAGTGATATGAATAACAGTATCATATTGGTGGAGGCAGTTGATAGGGAAAGACTGATTATGAATTTTTTTTAACCAATCACCATGAAGGATTCTGTGCAGGTGTTTCTGTAATTATGAAACCAGACAATCCTTAGAATTTGGTGGTTCTTAGTCTCACAGGTTCAGATGGAGTGATGGAATTTTTATTAAACAATAAGCGAGAAGAGTTGTGGACTTCAAAATTGGAAATTGTTTTCCATTACACTGCATCTATCTCCTGCAGTGCATTACTTTTTGCTCTGTTTTAGTTTTGGAGTTTGCATTCCTCTTTCTGGGAACTTACTGTACATAAAATACAATGGAAAGATAAATTGTGGGGCAGGATGGGAAACTTTCTACACCCAGCATTTATATCCTTCCAAGTTTGTTCAGCTCTAGCTCAAGCAACCAAGACTGATAAAATAAAATCCTCATAAGATGTGGAATTACTAGAAATGCTGATCAGCTTACATAATTACAAGTATTTTCCTGATATCTTACGAGGGACTTAGGGAAACATTAATCAATATCAGGAGGGGAACTATCTTTTAAATACATTAATCCTTGATTTGTGGCCTAAACTCTAACATTTGAAAAGGATTCAGTTTCTAATTTTCTTACAAACTGAATGTATGAACAAACTGAAGATTGAAATGAATCTGAAGAAAGATAAAGGATACAACCAAGAGTGGATGCTTTCAGTTTACTTTTCTTTTAGTCTGGGATAAATGACTAATAGCCAGCAGAAGTGTTTTTACTACTTTAGACAAAGAATCTTATGTGATCAGCGTTGAGAACACTGTCACTTCAAAAGTTCCATAGGGAAAACTCAGAGTGAATGCAATAATTCACGGTATTAAAGAAGGAAGATAACATACTAACACCAGAGTAAAGTAAATTTAAACATAATTGTAAATTTTTAAGCAAGTAAATTTAAATTCATGTAAAGTTGATGTTAGGTTGGGGGAAAAACAGTGATCACCTTCCCCCATGGAAAAGAGAATGTAAAATGGATGAAATTATTTCAAAAGAAATAGAGTCATTTTTTCAATGTTGTTTCCTGAGATCATTGCGGCTAATCATTCAGAATGTTTATTTAAAAGTGAGACAGGCTTCTTAAGATACAAAGTTCACAGTTTATATATGTTTGCAGTAATGTTGACTCATCTCCCCACCAGTAAATTTTATTTCAGAATGTTAATAATAGGGTAACACAGTGATGTATGAATCATGCTTCTTGAGATACACAATTGACAGTTTGGGTTTTGGTTCTTTAAGACCATGTTGAGCTGTCAGCTACTGAACTACAAAGATAGCATTGCCAGAGTGCTGCTTCACACAAGCATGGTAACTTCAATCCTGAACCAAATCCTATCAAAAGCTGGAGGTGTGGCAAAGCTGAAGATTAAGAGGGGAAGAACTTTCAGAGTGATAGCTGGGCCTGGAAGAAGCATTGATAACAGCAATCAATGGAAAGTGAGACAGCGCTTGGTTTAAGCCCTTTTATTCTCTGTGCCAACATACATAAGAACTTTCCACTTGTCCAACCATTTATCTCTGAGGATTATACTTCTGTCTTGCCTTGTAGAATCAATTATTGTCCTTCCTTGTTTTGATTTACAGACTGATAAAAGTCAGCCCTATGATAGTTATTTATTTATTTATTTATTTATTTATTTATTTATTTATTTATATTTGAACTTGTATGCCGCCCCATCTCCGAAGACTCAGGCTCACAACTAAAACATAGAACAATAAATATTTAAAAAGACATTAAACTAACAAGCCCAAATATAAAACACAACAAGACAATAAAATATATTAAAAAACCCATCCCTCCCCCCAAAGGAGGGTCACAGCCCGGGTTGGTCAAACAACCAAGTTTTTAATTCGCGGCGGAAGGTACGGAGATCAGGGGCCAGACGGAGCTCCAGAGGCAGTTGATTCCAGAGGTCGGGGGCCGCAACAGAGAAGGCTCGTCGTCGGGGAAGTACCAACCGGCATTGGACCGCCGATGGAACCCCGAGGAGTCCTTGCCTATGAGCCCGCACAGGGCGGCCAGAGTTAGCTATTGGAAGAAGATGCTCCCTCAGATATTGGGGACCCATGCTGTGTAGGACTTTGAATGTTAAAACTAAAACCTTATCTGTGCATATTGTTAATTGCAGGATATAATACATATCAACATGCAATCACATGTAATGTGACTAAGCATAAGGTAGGGAAAAGGTAGTTTTAGCTCACTAATTGTCGTTTAATTGTTTGCCCACTTTCCAGAAAACAGAAACAGCTTTATTTCAGCTATTCTAGTGCAAAATTGAGTATGCCAAAAAGATTGCAGATTGGGGTCCTGTTCTCTTTAAATTGGCTTCATATTTGTAATTTTGAGATTATTCCCTCAGTTACTGTGATCTTTCAATACCTCTGACTGGTTGGCAACTATAAAGCATGAAGCATGAGTATCATCAGATGTAGCATTTAAAAATATTGTTCATTTATTCAGTCAGGGTTTTACATTGAAAAAGTGTAAAATATCTAAGGGCGTTAGTACAATATCTCAGTTCAAAACAGGGCTGATGGACAAGTTAACAAAACAGCAAATATAATTTTCTGTATGTTCCTGAGCAAATTATGATAGATGGTGTTGTATTTCCTTTCCCAGCATAACATCTTCTGGGAATCTAGGCAGAAAAATGAGAATTAGATTGGATGCCTCTACTTAACATTAGGTATATGAATATATGTGGAAAGAAATATACACATGCACATATATATATACATGTACATATATGGAATATATATATATATGTGTGTGTGTGTGTGTGTGTGTGTGTGTGTTTTTGTAGATTTTCACGGGTAAAGGTATGTAGGTCTTGGTGTATTCGGGTCTTGTCCCGTGTAAGATTGAGAATACCTTGGCGACGTTTCGACGAGATCCCACTTGCCATCTTCAGGCTGGTGTCTTCGGCTTTGTGCTTGTGCTAAACTGCAAAGCTTCCATATTTGTGGGATAGGTTTTTTTTTCTTTTTACAACACTTCAATACCTTTGTATTATCCAGGGTGGAGTTGGGGCGACTGAGTGGAGCTGAGCATTTAGTGGCCGGATGCTCTTCTGATGCCTGTGTGGATTTTGCAGCAGATATGCCGCTGTCTAGGATTGAACTCTCAACCTTCCAAATGGGAGACAAGCATCTTCACCTCTAGGCCCCCATGCCATTCATATTTATGAAATATGAGTCTCTTGTGTGATTATAAGTATCATATTTATACATTCAAAGTAGATTAAATAGCAACACAAAGTATGTCTGGCTCAAGATCTATACTAAATAGTGTGTATTGGCCTTGTATTGGAGTGACTGAGTCTAGATATCATGTCAGTGAGTTATCTGGGCCAATAGCTTCTTCTCCAATGAACTCTCCCATTATTTCCAGCCAGGCCTATAATTAGAAAAGTGTATTCAAAAGTGTGGGTTCTATCCCAGGGAAATGGCTTCATTTATTTATTTACTTACTAACTGTTTATATTTGCCAACTTACCAAAAGGAACTCTGAATAAAAAGACAGTACAATAATATAACCATTTTCAATAAGCCAATATTACATTGAAGACCTGGTAAAAACTCAAATCCATCCCATATGGCAACCATTCTGATACCAGTGTCTGGTGTAAAAGACAGGTACTACCTCTTTCCTGAAGGCCAGCAAGACTGGAGCTATCTCTGTCTCTGGAAAGATGCTGTTCCACAAGTGCCATGATAGAAAAACCACATTTTAAAGGCCTGAGACTGTTTTAGATACCATATGCAGATACATTCTGCAAGTGCTCTCATCTCAAATTTTTTTAAGTAAGAATCTCTGTATCATTTTAATGTTCAGATACATTTCCATGTGAATTTGACAGAGTACCAGATTGTTTTAGCAATCATTATTATTATTTTACCTTTTGAGTCTTTAAGTAGAATTGCACATTTATGCATTTCCAAAAATGTGTTCCATCATCAATGGCTTTCATTAGGAAAGTTCAGTAAATATTAAAACTATGTACTGTATTTTAAGAAAAATACACTCTCTACATAAGCAATGGGTTGTTCATTGTTATCTAGCCATAATAAGCTCCAGATAAATCTAGTCTTTCTGTATTACTGAGTAAAGTTGCTGTTATTAAATAAAAGTGGCTTCGAATCTATATTCAAACATTACATATAATGGTGATAACCCATGACATCTAGTTGAATCCTATTGACAAATTTTGAGCAATCTGCCTAATGTAAGTAATAAGGGATATGACTGCTAGATTTCCTATTTGAACTACTCCAAAAGGGCAACAAAAAGTAAAATCTTGTTTTTAATCAGCAATGCCCTAGAGGAGGGAGGGAGGAACAGTTAAAGTGAGCACAAATATACCATTACCACAATCACATTTCTATGCATTATTGCACTTTTAAGTGGAAAAAAGTAAACTTAATGCTCAACCATTAAAAAACTATTTGCCAAAAGCAGAGGGCTAACCCAGATGATACCAATGAAGAGATACAAATGAATGAGGAAATTGCAGTAGATAATAGTTGGTCTGAGCACATTTAAGCAGAAAATTAGAGCATAAACTTTATACCCTATCCAAATGTATACTTCCTTAAAGAGGAAGAGGCAAAGAGAAAGAAATCAAAAGATTTCCAAGCTGTGAAATAAATGGAGGGTGCTAAAAGGCTTCTTAATTGTAGCAATAACTGTTGAATTGTAGCAATAACTGTTGAATTGTAAGGGACTTAAACAAGGGTCTTAACAGAGCCACCATGTCTAGAAAGGTGAAAATGCATTCATTAGACTTTTGTTTATTTTCCTGCCTTTATTATTTTTATAACTCAGGGAATTACAAGCAGTACCTAATATTTCTTTCTCCTGTTCTCCCATATAACATATATACCATGTAAGATACTGTAATGGTATATAGGAATGATCGTAGGAGACTGGACCCAGAGACGCTGCCTAGGGAACTATCACAAAAGAGGGAGGCAACTGTCAGTTGCATAGTGGATGGAGCAAGAGGCTCTGGAAGGATCCTCCCTAAGTTATCAGCCTGTAAAATTGATGGCGAGAGAATGGTACTTTCAGACTTGCAAGATACCATTAAAACAGCTTTACAATAAAGTAGAACTTATTTATCTGGTCATGCTTCCTGATTGGTCTACCTGGGAAGAGGGGAGTGCTCCCTGCTATTTCCACAGCTAAAATTACCTAAGTGCACTGACTGGACTTTGTTCCATACCACTCCTCCAAATATTTGAAGATATCTCTCATACATAACCATAATGCTTTGTTGTCATTTGCGGGGGACCATAGGACACATATGGGAAAGTAGAGAAATTATGGGTATCATTTAGCAAAGCAATTTACTTGTTTATTTTGCAGAGATCAATTACATTAATTAGCAAGGTTGATCCCTTAAGCAGAAAACCATTAATTATTTAAAGCAATGGAACTATCCCACATGCTCACCAGCAGAGGCATCTACAGAATCTGATGTTTTTCATCAGAATGATAAAACTGAAGTCATGTCATTCTGATGAAAACTCCAAATTTTGCATACGTACAAAATGGGCAGAGCTTCCATTGTGATGGTGATGTGCACTCAGCAGGATCTCTGTTTAGCTCATGGACATTCTCTAACAGCTTCACCTTCTGTTTCCTATTTCCCAGATTTCTCACCAGGCCAGGCAGTAAGTCACAGATCTCCAGACATTTAATATTTAATTCAAGTCTTGGCTAGATTTGGCAGAAAATTTTAGACAACATTCAGTTAATTTGGAATCTTTACTGAAGGTGAGATTGAAGTTTAATATAACAGTTGATTAGCCATAATAGAGTAAGAATTCAGAGTCTTCATGCCAATGTATGTTTCTTTCTTTGCCTTTCAAGTTTCTTGACAGTTTATATGATGGTATTGGGTGGCTGAGATATATTTTACTTAATAGTCCTCTACAGAATGGAAAACCTCTGGTTTCTTTTTCCTCACAGGTTTCAGCCTTTATTCCAAGAGAATAGCTACATCCCAGGCAGCATAACTTTGATTAACCATTGATGAGAAATAATCAGAGCAGTTTTCTATCCATGAGAAATCATAGGAGCCTTTTCTCAGCTCGCTTTATGCATTGGGGGGGAAAGGTTTCTGCGAATGAGCCAAATAAAAATAATATTTCCTAATTCTAACCCCAATGTATTTATCATAAAGTAGGACTTAATAGATTGTATGGGGGCCGCAGTGGCTCATATGGTAAGACGCTGGGCCTGCGCACCACTGAGATTGGCAGCTTGATTCCCGTGAGTGAATAAACTGTGTAGGGACAAGAAAAGAGCCTACCCCAATTGACTACTGGCTTTCAGGTATCCTGCAGGTAAAGATTACATGGCACGAATAAGTTCCTTTTACAGATGTAGCCAGCCACCTTGGTGCTCCCTAGCTAACATGTGCCATACACTAAAAAAAAATTAAAAAATAGATTGTACAGCTATTTAAGCTGTTAAGTTTGCATGAAGAGTCAGACGCGGAGTGCTTCAGTGAAGAGTTTATTAGTGACTACAGCTCATAACAGACCCGATTTGGCTGGGCTGCGGCTGCTACTTATAGCCAGCAGCCGCAGTTGCCAGCCAATCAGAGTGCAGGATTTTCCCGCACTTTTTAAACCAATCATTTCTGACATTTTACAAGAACAGTTCAAACTAAACCAATGACATTCAAACCTGCATACATAACATAAGCCATGCCCTCTGTCATCATTGAGCCTCTTGGGAATGAAATTGACTTTCAGGCCAAAATCAGTTCTCTGTCTCTGCTTTTAAATACATAATCAAACACTCACAATGCACATGCCCATATTTTTCAAAAGATGAAAATGTACTCAGCAATATAAATGTATTTATCCATATAATCAGCCTGTCCCTTTGCAGCTCCTCAGACTCAAATGAACAGTCTATCTGGAGTTGTATTTCTATTTCAATTCCCACTACAGTATAGCGTTAGTACCTGCACACTAACAGCCACTAAAACAAAAAACTCTGATAGAACGGATTCCAATGGTAATCAGAGTAATTTGTAATGCATCTCATTATTAAGAATGTCAAAAGAAAATGTGTTAGCTTTTGTCAAATGTATTAGTAAAGCTTAATAGAGTCCTCCAGGTCTTAATTAGGAAACCAATGCCAAAGTGTTGGTGTTAAACAAAATGCAGCTATGTAGTGATGTTCACTCAGCTGCCTTGAAATAGCATACTGATAGGATAATGGTTCCAATGCAGAGGTGATATTCAGCAGGTTCTGACAAGTTCTGGAAAACCGGTAGTGAAAATTTTGAGTAGTTCAGAGTACTGGCAAATATTACCTCTGACTGGAGATTTTACAGTATCCTTCCCCTGCCACGCCCACCAGGCCACACCCACAGAACTAGTATTAAAAAAATAAAACTGAACCCCACCACTGCTCCAATGGTGATAAATTGTGAAGGTTGGTCACAAGCTTCAGCAGTCCAATGTGGACTGAGTCAGAAGGTTCAGCCGTCAGCTTTAATTAAGGAATATAGGCAGTGATAGTGATCATTATCAATAAATGCCACCAGAAGAGTACACAGTTAAGAAACCATAATAGACTTAAGGATCAGGTGACTGTAATGTTATTACATGATTGAAAGGAATTGGGTTTGCCTGGAAGAATGAAGAGATATTTTGCTATATGATGTTTTGAAAGCACAGATTAAGATTTAGGTAATTAGTTATGTTAAGCTCAGTATTTGTCAGCTTTGGAAGCCATATTAGCACCAGCTTTGGAAGCCATATTAGCTGCCACATACCTGTGCCTGGGAAATTGAAATGAATTCAGAGATGCTTTTTGTCAGTGTTTTACATTGAGATTTTACTCTATGCAAAAACTTTTTTTTTTGTTGCAATATTGATTTGTATGGCTGTTTACTCAATCTATACCAGAGGTGGTATTCAACCGGTTCACACCTATTCAGAAGAACTGGTAACAGTGATTTGGTGTGGGTCGCCGAACTGGTGGTGACCCTGGCTGGCCACGTCCCCAAACTGGGTTGCCCAGTTGCTCACTTGTCCCGGTCGCTCTCCTAGCTTTCCCTATCACGTGGTGGCCATGGTGCAGCTCGGGCGGATGTCCCAGGGCTGCTGCACATGCGCACTGCGTGTGCAGCTGCTACACATGCAGTATGCATGTGCAACAGCCCCGGGACATCCGCCTGCCTGCCCTCCCGGAGCACGTTTTCTTCCTTCTCCTGGCTGATGCACCTCTTTCAGCCCAGCCCAGGCCAGCCTGGCCAGCAGGTGGATGGGCAGATGTCCCAGGGCTTCTCGCCGCCTTTGTCCCAATATGCCTGCAGCAGACCCTTGGGCCAGCTGAGCTGGGAGCCGCCATTCCCAGGCTTCTATTCGCCCGTGCTTGGTTGATGCCTCTTCACCTTGCCTGAAGTAGCTGGTCCTCCTGCCCCTCACCCTCCCCTCCCTCACCTGGCCTGAGAAGGTAAGGGTGATGGCAGGGGTTAGCGAAGCGGCCAGCTCCCTATCTTCCCCTCTCTCTCTCCCACTCTGTGTGTGTGTGTGTGTGTTTCCCTCAAAGCCGCAGCTGGGCTTTCCTTGGTGCTCTTTGCTACTTTCATTTCTTCTTTTTGGAATCCAGACTGGCTGAACAAGGATCGCCAGCCACACTGGAAGTGTGTCTTCAGGCAACCCTTCTCCCCCTCCTCCTCCCCCTCCTCTTGTGACTGGCAGCCATGGCAGGGCCGGGAGGATGGCGTACACACCCAAGGAGGAGGAGGAGAAGGGTCACTCAAAGGGACACTTCCAGCCCAGCTGGTGATCCTTGTTCAGCCAGTCTTGATTCCAAAAAGAAGAAATGAAAGTAGCAAAGAGCACTTGGCCCAGCCATGGTTTTGAGAGAGAAAGAGGGAAAGAGAGAGGAAGGGAGAGGGACAAGTAAGAAAAGAAAGAGAAAAGAGAAAGAAAGAAAAAAGAAGTCCGGGGGGGGCGTTTGTGCAAAGCGCCACTGCAGCCGCTTACACGAGGCCCCCAGAGCCGGCGGGCGGTAGCAACGGCCTTACTATGCAGGAGCAAAGCGCAACTTCCCTTTCTTTCTCAGCTTTTAGATTCCTATTTGCAATGCAGTGAGCAACAAAGCTAGGTTCGTCCCCTGATCTAGTAGCTGGAAAAGGGGGCAGAGAGAAACTCCCATTGCCAAGGTGCGCACCGGTCGGAGGGGGTGAAGAAATTCAAACTTCAACCTCCTGGTGCAGTGAGGGGCTTTGGGCAAAGGCTGGAGGGAAAGGCCTTGGCTTGCTCACACACTCTTCCTCCCCAGTCTATCTTCATTGCAGGCAGAACCACATTGCCCTTTCCAAGCCCACTGTTGGTGAAGCTGGGCACCGGTGAAGGCTGTCTTTTTGCTTAGCTTTATCTGGCTGTTGGGGGAAGAATGGACAGGGGTCTGGGGAGGAAGCCATTCTCTCTCCCCCCCATAGCTGGACAAAGCTATGCAAAAAGCTAGTCCTCACCAGCACCCAGCTGCACCGACAGCAGGCTTGCAAAAGGCAATGTAGCTCTGCCTGCAATCAAGATAGACTGGGGAGGGGGAGCACGAGTGAGCACTGAGGAGACCACAGGAGAGAATCCAGGCAAAGGGGCGAGCGAGGGCATCTGCAGCAAACTGCACTTTCCTTCACCCCCCTCCCCATTTTTGGAGGGCTCCGGTCAGCTCCCTTCTCTGCCTCTCCTCTCACACCATTAGCCAGCCTGCCAGCAGAAGGTGAGTGGGTGGGCTTTATTGTGTTCCAGGCATTTCCCACCTGAATGGCATGTCACATTTGCAATTCCCCCCGTGGGGAAGGCAGCAGGGGATTTGGGTGGGGGGTAGCATAGGAGCTGCTTTCAAACCATTGGCTTTTGCAGGGTGGAGAGTCTCCCTCTAGTTATGCAGGCAGAGGCACGCTTCCCATTTCAGTAGCTTCCCGTAGGGAAAATATTTTTTTAAAAAAACCCTGTGGCTCGAGCTGGACTGCCAGGCTGGCATGCAGAACTTCTGTGCCCTGAATGGACCCGCCCATGCCACCATAAGTGTGTATCTGCCAGCAGCAGATGGTTTGTACAAAATGAGAGGCTTTGCCTACGCTGGCCAGTAGAGCCTCATCTCTTATTAGTGCTGCGAGGCTGAGGAGAAGGCATTGCGTGCCTGCCAAAAAGTCTTTCTGACACCCTCACCTGTAGCAGAGATGAGAATGTCAACTGTCTCTAGCCCCTAATTCTCCTTAAGCATTGCCAAATGAGGAGCAGCACTGGCAGACTTTCTAAGCCTAAGCAGAGAGGGTAGGAGAGAGATATCCAATCCAAACTCTAAATGCTAAAAGGGCAATCAGTTTGGGATTAGCTTCCAAATGAAACTGGGTCTTCAGGGTAAGGAGACATAAAGAACTCTTAACTGCAGGTTTCTAAAAATCTTATTAACCCATTAGACCAGAGGGAGCAAAAGAGAGAGGGTCCCAATGAGTGTCTTAGCTATTTAATTTAGGAATAATGGAATAACAGAGTTGAAAGGGACTTTGGAGGTCTTCTAGTCCAACCCTCTGCTCAGGCAGGAAAACTGAGGATGCCAAGTCTGAGTGGAGGGCCAGGCAAAGGTGTCAGAATAATCTTTGAAGGGGACCCTATACCTGGGTCTCCAACCTTAGCAACTTTAAGACTTCTGGACTTCAACTCCCAGAATTCCTCCCACCCTGCCCTATACCATTTCAGAGAAATGGCTGCCCAGTCTTTTCTTGAAAACCTCCAGTGTTGGACCATCCGGAACTTCTGGAGACAAGCAGTTCCACTGATTAATTGTTCTCACTGTCAAGAAATTTCTCCTTAGTTTTAGGTTGCTTCTTCTTTCTTCAGTTTCGATCCATTGCTTCTTGTTTTGCCTTCTGCTGCTTTGGAAAATACATTGCCCTCCCCTTCTTTGTGGCAATCCCTCAAAACCCTGTTTTGCGACCTGCCTATCACACTCTTGGGCAAAGCATGTGAGCCATTTCCTCCTTTCAGTGGTCCATAAAAGTACATCTATAGTATGTGGATGCAGATAATAAAGTCGAAAAAAGGTGAATTTTTTTACAGAACTATAGATACATTGAGGCTGGGGGTAACAAGGACTGGCTGGGAGGGGAGGGACTGGGCGAAACGCCCCTTGACATGAGTGATGTTGAGTTTGCCATGCCCACCCAGTCACATGGCCACCAAGGCACACCCACCAAATAAGCCACACCCACAGAACCGGTAGTAAAAAAATTTGAAACCCACCACTGATCTATACCCTTATCTACTACATTGAAAACTCAAGGCAACTAACCCTAAATAAAATTCAGAACACTTTTTAAAAAATAAATTTAAATTATTTCACTATTAAGTCTGTCCAAAAACAAAAATATAACTTAACTGTTCCTCTGGAGGCAGCATAAATAACAAAATCCTGCTTTTACATTGGACTTTTTACCATAAAAGGTTTATAAATAATTTCAATAAATAATACTTCTAGTTACATGTTCTATAAAGGTTAATAATGCAAGGTGCTAATTTTACTAACAATGAGCTAGTAGAAAAAAGCTGGCATACAACTCACAAAACTACCCCAAAATACTTATAAACCTTGCAACAAAGCTAATAAGGGAATTTATGGAATTTTAGAGTGGCAGATATTTAAAGTTGAAAGTTTCATGTGGTTTTCTAGATACAGCAAACTAAGCAAGAGGTGGCATTAACCATCTTCAGTGCCCCTTAGTCCAGGTAAACCTGTAACTGGTGTTCCAATCAGGCACCTGGACAAAGGCTACCCTGACCACAGCCTTCAATTGCTCTTCTAGCAGGAGCTATGAGTCCAGGGGTACATCTACTTTACAGACCTGTGAAGTGCACAAGCCATTGCAAATTGGCATCACTCTAGAAGTCAGCCACTTGTCTTTCTTGGGTCAATGGAACTGGTTTCTTCCCAACCAGGCCCATGTCTTACAAAAATGCAAGCCATTCAGTGGTGGGATTCAAATTATTTTACTACCAGTTCTGTGGTTGTGGCCTGGTGGGCATGGCAGGGGAAGGATATTGTAAAATCTCTAGTCAGAGGTAGTATTTGCCGGTTCTCCGAACTACTCAAAATTTTCGCTACCGGTTCTCCAGAACTGGTCAGAACCTGCTGAATACCATCTCTGAAATCACTGGATCACTTTCTGAAAGTTGGTTTCCCCCACCAGATGGGGCAAGTGCTGCTCAGCTTTTCAGGATTGCCACCAAATAGTGCTTTTCTTTGTTTACTCTGTGCAAAGCATGTAAAAGAAAGGGACATGTAGGTTATTTCAGTTTTTTTCTGTTCCCTCTTATGAAGCATCATCATCTAATGGAAAATCTCTACCTGAGACTGTACTGAAAAAGGGATGAGGAGAGGAGGTGAATTATGAAAAATGGCTCAGCTAAAGAAGTTAAAACATGAGTCAAGACTTTGTGCAAATATTTTGCAGAAACGTGTTCAAATGGAACCTTATAGATGATGGAGTGATGGGGTTGCACAATGAAGTGGCAAAGAGGGACTCAACCATCCCTACTACCAAATAATGATTAACTATTTGAACTATTTGACTTCTTTGAACTCTAAACCTACACTCTCAAAGAGCTCACTGGTAGCTAAAGGGACTGTCTTTCTGCAATTCTTTCTACTCACCACCTATCAGATGTTCAAATAAAGACCTTGTTATTTGTCTGCTGTCAACTGTTATTAATGCTGTTATTAATGCTGATTCAAAATAACTCTAAATCTATATTAAAAAAGAATTAAGGTAATAGTTGACTTGCACGAGGAAGGGACTCTGCTATGAAGCATCAAAGAGAGACTCTTTCTATGCTGCTTCACACAATTCTCTTTTTGCCAACAGTACCAATAACTACTGTTCAAGACGATCTCTCTTTCAAAGATAGGTCTCCAAGCTAGGAATTGGCTCAGAGATTCAACAGGCAGAGAAAGTAGGTTGAAAGAGCCAGACTCTTCTGCTTTCCAAAGTTGAATGGCCCTGGAGAACAAGGGGCAGATAACAGGAGGGAGGTCTCCTGAACTAGATTAAAAAGGCTAGTAGAAAGAATGTTAGCATTAAAAGAAAAAACCACTGGGTTAATACCACTGGAGATTATTCAATTTGCTTTAAAAAGTTAGCAGATCTTACCTTTTCAGTAACTTCATAGAAATCACTACTCTTGCCTTAAATAAGGCTTACTTTGGTGGGAATAACTATGACTCTCTGAATCGAAGCATAGTTGCACGGCTTGGAGAAGGTATGGACAGTGTCTCTGACCCTTTGTACTGGAGCTCAGATCCAAGCCGCCCCCCTGCAAGACCAACCTCCTCATAGAAGGTTTGCTGGTTACTGATATGACTAAAGTAATGAGTCCTCGTCCCCCTGGACTTTTGGACTCCAGCAGTAGAGATGGGAGCACCAATGAACCGGTACCCAGAACAGAGCAGAAAATCCCAGCTTCCCGTGCTTTTATTTATTAACTTTCATTTATTAACTTTTATTGTATTAATTTTATTTTAGCTGAATGTTTGAGGAGGGTGTTGTTCATTACACTCAAATGGTCATTAAATTCAATCGTTTGTGAATCCTTGGCCACAACTGATAAAGAGTGCCAAAGCACAAGTCACAACAGCCCCTGCCCTTGCTATTTCTTCTTTTAGACAAAGCAGTATGGGATGGGGGTGTTGCCCTTGATAAGTAGCTGAATGGGAAACAACCACTTAGAGCCAGCTAGAAATTAAGGCTTAAATCCTCTCCCTTGTGGTGGATGGAGGTCTACTCAGTGAACCATCGGAAGCTCATTATATATAGCAATAAAAGGGCTGATCTCTTCATAAAACTCCCCCAGAACTTCTACCAATTAACCCATATTCAATTTAATGCCTATAGCATAAAGAGCCTGCCAATAAATCATACTTTTAAAAAATCCCTACTGAAGGCAAAGGAGAATAAGAGCCATATTAATATACAGCAGCATATGGAATTAATACAATTAGGAACCAATAAAACAAGTCACTTGGAGCAATGCTGTCCTTGCAAAATTTCAAACAACTGACACTGCATGCAAGCAGCCAAATTACTGCATCTGAGCAAAGAGTGGATCTTTGATGCTTGCATGCAAGATAAATGACCATGAAGTGTACAAATGAAGCAATACTCCAAAATATGTTGGCAAAGTCAAAGTGGCATTGGGAAGGGCTATATTAAATTAGAAATCAATGAGATAACTTTAATTTGCTTTTAATGCATTCACCAACATATATATTTTAACTCTCATTTAATCTTTTACGTGGATGACAGTATCATTTCTTAAATATGGTGCCTGAGCTTCAGATCTACAATTTTTGAATGAAGCAGATCTGCTTGGATTATTGAAAGTTGAGTGGAATATCAACTCCTTTGTCTTGCAATCACTGAAAGAATACCAGTATATTTGAGAGTATATTATGCTAGCATTGCATAATTTTTGTGCATATTCTCTCTCTATTCTCTGCAATATCTTCAATAACTTTTTAACTATTGAAGATTAATTATCAAACAATTTCAGAACAACCTTTGGTGGCACTAGAAAGGAGGGTCATATTCAAAGATATCACTATCTGCACTGTATGTTTTGCAACATGTTGCATGGCATTTGGTAAAGTATCATGCATATTGGTGAAATACACATAGAAGTAGTCCTCAAATTAGGACTACAGATGGGACCAGAAACTTCCATCACTAAGCAATGTAGTTATTGAGTGAGTTGCATTCAATTTTACAACCTTTTTTGCCATAAAAGTCATATGAGAAAAGTTCATCTTCCTTCCTCTGTTCTTACCACTTTTAATAGGATGACAATTGAGATGTCATATTGCATTACTCTCTGGTTTGGAAGCATTACTATTTGAAGCAGGAAGGTGATGGAGAGTGATGAGTATGTCAGAGATCATTGGCAGTTCACTTCCTTCTATCTAGGACATAGCATATAAACATTGCTTGAGCAGATTCCACAGGATTGTTTGGGACACTACACATCCTCTTCCCAACTTGTTTTCCTTGTTACTTTCTGGGAGGAAGCTTCATGGTATCGAAAGCAGAACATCTAGATACAGTCACAATTTTGTTCCTTATAGCAACAACCTTGTGAATTCTCAAGTTTCCTCTTTCTGCTACATATTCAAAATGGACAGTGATTTGTGTGCATGTGTGATGCAAGTACATATTTATATATGCATGCAACATGTATATATGTGTGTTATATATGTATTTGGCTAGATATACTGTTTCTCTTGAGAACAGGCAACAGAATTTCATTTTTAATATGGGCTCGTGTGCTCACACTAAAAAAATGGCACTAAAAAATTATCAAATACTGTGGGCATCAAGCAAATTATGTGTTTGTTAAGTGACTAGCTGATAGGTGAACCTAAAAGGCAGAAGCTCTCCACCGCTTCTTCTAGTTGCTACATTTATTAGCATTAGTTTGTCCTTTCATATATTTAATCTTTGACCCATTTTTTTCATTATCATCCTTGACTTTCATTACTAAAAGTTTTGAGATCTTTTGGATTTTCAAAGAATGCCCTAAACACAGTGCAAGTCACTGATATTTCTTCCAGTTTCAAAACTCATTCATCTTTTTCCAGTCCAGCTACCCTCAATATATATTCAGCATATAGGTTGAATCAATAAAACAAGAGAGTATACAGCCTTTTTTCTCTGCTTTGCCAACTTGGATCCTGTCTGTTTCACCAACTTCTATCTGGACTGTGGCTTATACTGTTCTGTGTATAAATTTTGTATAAGTGTAATGAGATGTTCTGGGATTACCATTTTCCTAAGGACACTACAGTTTCACATGATCAACATACAACTGAAGGCCTTTCTATAGTCAGTAAAATACATATTGACTTCTTTAGGCATCAACAATAATACATCATGTTTTATAGTGACACTGTGAAAGGCAGCAAGGAGATAGTGGTGTGGACTCCTTTTCCTTGAGTACATAGAACTTAGGTACATATAAAATCAAATTACTAATCATAATTTTTTAAAAACTGAGAAAATATAAATGGATCAACTCCAGTTCATTAATTCATTTTTTACTCAAGATACTTATCCTCAGGTAATGATTGAACAGATAACACAGAATTAAGCTTTTAATTTAGTCATTAAAGGCTTATATGTAGTTTTGTCTTGTCCTTGGCATGAATCATTGGTGAAGAATGGAATGGTCTGGTCTGGTTATACTGTATATATTTTGATTTGATTTGATCTTATTGAATTAATTAACAAAAGAATAAGTACTCAGACATATAAAATAACAGTATTAATAATATAAAATCAAATTACTAATCATAATAAACTTCAAAAATTATAAATGGATCAGCTCCCAATCAATTCATTAATTTATTATTTACTCAAGAAATTTCTTCCTTGATTCTTCATTTAAAAACAATACAGACAAATTATCAAACAACCTGTTTCTGCAAAAAAGGAAGATTTTTTCTTCCACTGTTTTCTAATGATTCTTTTAACTGGTCCCTATGACTAAAATAACTTGATACTTTAGATTCCAGATACAAGAAATGTAGTGAATGCAAACAAGTGCATCTGTAATACATAGCAATGGAACCACATTTACAAACCCTTTCTTTTAATCCAAGATATTACAAGTTCAGACCACAACTTTCAGCATTCCAACTCCTTCAGCAGCAAGGCAATTGCTACAAACTCCTATTAACATTCTCTGAAATATTAAATATACATGAAGCAATATATTTTGGTTTTTAAGTAACAAGAAGCTAATTTACCTTATGTAAAGCAATGTTCAACTATTTTATCAGGCCAGGACTTTGAAGCATACTATTCCAGAGGCCACATGAATAATGCCAAATTCATTAACTCCTTACAAGCAAATTATATTTCCTTAATAAAAATGCAATGGATCCTTTCAAAAACCTGTCAAACCCCTGTGGAGCTAAAAATCAGTTATTACATCTGAACCAAATAGATTAAACAATAAATGTTGAATTTTAATAAACTGCAAAAAAAGCACCATGAGATAAATCAAAAAAGTTCTTTCAATTCTGCAAATATTTTAAAAATGGCTTCTTTAGACATTAATTCATCCAAAGGAGTTCCATTATGAATAGCTGAATATATCCCCAAAAGAGATATAATGAAAAATTCAAAGTTGGAGTTGCAGGTTTATTTTTAAAATGTATACAACATGACTGTAGGAAGATGCTTCATCTATATGGAAGTTTATTTGTGCTCAGGAGATATAAAAGTTGAATATTAGTGTCAGGGTTCCAAGTAATACACCTATAGCATACAGAACTCTGTTTCTGTTGTGGTTCGCCGGCAGCCGGTGCAGACGGCAGTGAGGAAGAAAGGGGACCAGTCAGGAAGTCTGGAGAGGACTTGGACGAGGGTTCTGCATCTGATGCAGGAATGGGGCCAGGACCATCTGGGAGTGGGGTGCTGCCTTTGGAGCCTTCGGATTCTGGCAGCAGTGAAGTAGAGGACCCAGGGGAGCCTCTTCCCAGTGTGTGTGCGCAGAGCTGCTAGAAGGCAAGAGCAGCTGAAACAGAAGGGGCAACTCAGGAGTAAGGCTGGGAGGTGATTACCCTCCCATAAGGGATAAAAGTCAGACCTCAATGATGAAATCTTTGCAGGAAGCAAAGTAGTTTAATAGATTCTGAGTCCTCCTTGAAGCTCTGTGTACTCTGGTTGGTTTTTTCTGGTACTTCGGTTGGTTTCTGTTATAATTAATTGGATACTTCTGTTTATAGCAACATTCCACAGCACTGAAAGGTGTGTGCTTATCTTGGGGAACTATTTGTAATTAGTTCTGGATGGGAATGAAAGTAATTCCCAGCGTTGCAATTAAATAGGTTTTGTTTTTACAACAAGTTTGATATTAATTCCATTTGATGAAGCCTGGGTCAGAACAGTTTCCTCAAAGAAAAAGTTTATTGGATATATTATATAGGCACAGGCTGGTGAAAACTGACTCTAAAAGTTCCTATGGATTTCACCTAATTAAAAGTAAACATTAACACCTTTCCCAAACAATGTCACATGGTCCAATCAAGATACTGTCCAGTTGCTTGGAAACTTCATTCCTCCATTCTTCAACCACCTGTGGGAATGTCCTTAGTTCTCAGGGAACCATTTCAATTTGGCTACAAAACCCCAGCTATCTCTATTCCCCCCTTCCTATCCCTCAGCACCATTGGCAACACTGAAGCCTCCAAGATGGCCTCAGTCAGGCTAGCTTCAGGGTTGACAATTTGTTTGAATAGTCAAACAATTGGCAACTCCAAATCTCGACCAACAAATGCTCTGTCCTACACATTGGTAAAAAAAAAATCACTCCGCCAAATACAATCTAGGCGGATATGATCTTGTTGACAACCCTCACTCTGTCAAGGACCTTGGAGTACTCATATCTAATGACCTAAGTGCAAGAACTCACTGCAACAGCATTGTCAAAAAAGCTTCAAGAGTTGTAAATCTAATCTTAAGAAGCGTCTCCTCTGGTAATACTGAATTACTAACTAGGGCATACAAAACCTTTGCTAGACCAATACTTGAATACAGCTTGGCTGTCTGGAATCCACACTTTATATCGGACATTAATACAATTGAGTGTGTCCAGAAGTATTTCACAAGAAGAGTACTACACTCCTGTTTGCAACAGAATATCCTACACCACCAGGCTTGAGATTTTGAACTTGGACAACCTAGAACTATGCCGCCTACGGTTTGACTCAAGCATAGTTTATAAAATAATCTGCTTTAATGTACTACTAATCAATGACTTTTTCACCTTCAACTGCAACAATACAAGAACACACAACAGATATAAACTTAATGTACACCACTCCAAACTTGATTGCAGAAAGTATGACTTCAGCAACAAAGGGTTCCATGCCTGGAACACACTACCAGACTCTGTTGTCACATCCCCAAACCCACACTCCTTTTCCCTCAAGCTAATCACTATTGACCTCACCCTATTCCTAAGAGATATGTAAGGGGTGTGCATAAGCGCACAATCGTGCCTACCGTCCCTGTCCTATTGTCCCCAATTATTCATACCCATTTCCTGTATTTATACTTATGTTTATTTTCTTGTAAGCTATTGACAAATAAAATAAAATAAAAAACAAAGTTTAACTAAAGTTAAAGTACTATACCTATTTCCTCTCAATACCTTTCTTAGCCCATTTCCAATTGGAGCTTACTTCTATTAACTTACTAACTTCTTCACAGAGTGCTCTAGTCTTACCGCTTTTTTTTCTTTTCCTGGTACCCCTTTGAGGCCTACAAGCAGGTGACTATAAATCAAGAATTTATACTGTCTGCCAAAATGGATGAGTGGTTCTTTGCTTCTTGATGCCGTGTTAATGCCAGCCACTCTCTCAACTTTCAGTTCCTTTTCACCATAGTCTTTTATCCTACCACTTCTCGGCTTCACTCTCTTTAGATTTCTTTTCTGGTTGTTTGCTGGGAGAACAGCCTTCAACTCTCTCTTCAGAGAGTTCAGTTTTACTTGTTGGAAGACTGTTTTAACTCTCCTCCAGGCATCTTACAGCTGCCTTCACTTGTCTTCTTCTAAACGTCTTCTTATCTGGCCTGATCAGTAAATACAAGCTTTAAAAGACCATTATTATTTTTTAAAAAATAAGAGAATCAATCACATTTGGAATAACACAAAACAAATAAAATGCACAATAATAACTAGGCTGTACAGACAGCATGGTTATCTGTATATTAGGTCAATATATTAAATATATATATATTAGGTCAAGATACAAATTTTTATTTGGCCTATGTTTCTAATGAGCTAATGAATCTTCCAGTCAGAACAAGTTTTCCCATCAGTGAGTACATCTCCAAATTTTACGATGCAATTTCTGTTCAGATATTGCCTCTGGATTTATTTCATTTAAAACTCTTAGGAAACATTCCACATGACAACGGGTGTGAATTTTCTTGGGTTTTTTTAAATTAGAAAATAATATAGAAGTTTGATAAAACAGATTAAATACATGTGTCAGACATGGAACAAATATACACAGATATAAATCTACTGACAGTAAATTATTGTGAAAAAAATTCTAAGTGCATAATTTAGTGAAGCCTTGTCAAATAAATCTTAAATTCAGACAATTAGAAAATGTAACTGTAGAAGAAATATAAGGACACAACTGCTGGTTGTGCCCTTCTACCACCCACCCTTGTGTGATAATAAAGATGTGAAGTAAAACTGCAATTGTGTTTAATTAAATACATTCAGGATTCTGATTGTAAATAATTCACAAATGATGAATGCATAGCAATCATATTCAGTTAGATCAGGGATGTCAAAGTTGCAGCCTGCAAGCTGTATGTGTCATGTGCTGGCCATCCCCTCCCCCATTTTAGCAAAGGGGGAAAAAGTAATGCCACGTAACAACAACATATCATTGCAACGCTCCTGAGTTAGATCTACTTAGCACAAGAGAAGTCATTGGTTAGAGTGTTTGGAAGTTGAGACTATGCAGATGATTAAAAAAGTGGTAGAAGTGAAATTAGTCAGGAAATTGTGGGATTGTCATTGTTCCATACACCGCTCCTTGCCAAATCTATGGTCACTAGCCACGGTCATCCCCATCTTCGAAAAGGGAGACCCCAGCTTAGTTGAAAATTACAGACTAATCTCTTTATGCTGCATCACCTGTAAAGTCATGGAATCAATCATTAACCAATCCATTATCCTCCACTTAGAGACAAACAACCTACTCTCTAATAAACAATTTGGTTTCAGAAAAAAACTATCCTGTAAGCTGCAACTCTTACACTGCAAAAACATATGGACTACACAACTCGATCAGGGCAAAGCAATAGATGCAATTTACATAGACTTCTGTAAAGCCTTCGATTCAGTGGTACACAACAAACTACTCCTAAAACTAAAATCTTATGGTATCTCTGGATACCTGCATAACTGGATAGAAGCATTCCTGTCAACAATGGTCAAAATTGGGAGTGTCCTATCAAAGGTTGACTCAGCCTTCCATCCTCTCGGGGTAGGTAAATTGAGGACCCAAGATTGTTGGGGGCAATTAGCTGACCTTGTAAAAATGCCACTTAGTAACAAGCAGGCATATACAATGGAATGAAGGCTATTGCTGAGCGCATTGGGTTGTGCTCCAAAAATTGTAAGCCGCCCTGAGTCTTCGGAGAAGGGCGGCATATAAATGTAATTAAAAAAAAAAAAAATTCTGTACCTGTCAACAGTGGTGTCCCCCAAGACAGCGTTCTAGGACCAACTCTCTTCATACTCTACATAAATGACCTCTGTGATCACATTAAGAGCATCTATGTTCTCTTCACTGATTATGTAAAGCTATTCAACACCACCGACAATACTGCTACTCTTCAAAAAGACTTCGACTATGTAGCAGAATGGTCAAACAAATGGCAACTTCAAATCTCAACAAATAAATGCTGTCTTACATATTGGCAAAAAAAGTCAGAAAATAAAATACAAGCTGAATAGTCAAGACCTTGTTGATGATCCAAACTCTGTCAAGGACATTGGAGTACTCATCTCTAATGATGTAAGTGCTAGAGCCCACTGTAATTACATGGCCAAAAAGGCATTAAGAGTTGTTAACCTAATCCTACATAGCTTTTTCTCTGGTAATACATTATTAACTAGAGCATACAAAACATTTGCTAGACCAATACTTGAATACAGCTCATCAGTCTGGAACCCGCATTACATATCTGATATTAATACAGTTGAGAAAGTCCAGAAATATTTCACAAGAAGAGTTCTACACTCCTCTATTCGTTGCGGAATACCTTATGCCACCAGACTTGAAATTCTAGACCTAGAAAATCTAGAACTACGTTGCCTTCGGTCCCATCTAAGCATAGTATATCAAATTACATATTGCAGTGTCCTTCCTGTCAATGAATACTTCAGTTTCAACCATAACAATACAAGAGCATACAATAGATACAAACTCATGGTAAACTGCACCAAACTTGATTGCAGGAAATACGACTTCAGCAACAGAGTTGTCAATGTCTGGAATACTCTACCTGACTTTGTGGTTTCTTCCCCAAACCCCAAAAACTTTAACCTTAGACTGTCTACTATTGACCTCACCCCTTTCCTAAGAGGTCTGTAGGGGGCATGTATAAGCGCCCCAACGTGCCAACCGTCCCTGTCCTATTGTTTCTTTTTATTTTTCTTATATGTATCCATTTCATGTATTCATAACTATGTTATACTTATACCTATTATCTTATAATCGCTTGACAAAATAAATAAAAAATAAAAATAAATCATCGCAACTCTCCTGAGTTAGATCTACTTAGCACAAGAGAAGTCATTGGTTAGAGTGTTTGGAAGTTGAGACTATGCAGATGATTGAAAAGGTGGTAGAAGTGAAATTAGTCAGGAAATTGTGGGATTGTCATTGTTCCATACACTTAAAACTTAGGTGATTATTTTAAAAAGATCAAACAGGATGAATATTACATAGCATATTATATTATGTTGTAAAACTCAGGTTTTTAAAAGGTGGTACATTCAGGAGAAAGGCACTGTGCTACCAGAAAAACTAATTTTCATCAGGTTAGGAATTAAGTGCGAATGATAGATTCAGTAATTTACCACTTAGCACCTAATTTAAAGGGGATAATAGCAGAGTTAAATTTCTGTTCATACTTTCATGTACTGCCTATGATTAACATTGCTATCCTGATGCCTACCAAGTATCCTAGTGCTTTAATCCCCAGAATTTCCAGGAAGCATGCAGCATTAATAGTAGAGATTGCACATCATTATAACACTCATTTGAGTGATCTTCATCCTTGCCCTTTTACATCTCTGTGTTGGTGTCCAAGATTAAAATAAATGAAGAAATATGAAGGAGAGAGAAGGCCAAAAGAAACAAGACTATTATCTCAAACACACACTCTCCTACATACTACATAACCTCTGGGGCCAGGCAAAGCCTTTGAAGGTGGTGTCTTGCAGTGTGTTCAGATGAATGGAGTCTTTCTCTCCAAATCATTAAAGCACCGACATCTTTTTCCAAGATTGAATAGATGCTTCAGAAATTATTCTCAGCCACCTCAGCACATGTGTGTGACACACAGTTGCTTTATTTTAACTCAGTGTTTCTCAAGCTCAATCA
The DNA here is from genome assembly GCA_009733165.1 of Naja naja. Lineage (NCBI taxonomy): Eukaryota > Metazoa > Chordata > Lepidosauria > Squamata > Elapidae > Naja > Naja naja. Next base: position 323,311,912 of record CM019148.1, on the reverse strand, counting down.
TTTTAAGTGCTGGCTTGGAAATTCTGGGAATTGAAGTCTGTATACCTTAAAAGTTCCTGAGACCGAAAGATATTGCTTTAATTATCTAAACAGGTTGCTTTAGAGTTCAAAGAGATGTGGGTTTTTTGTGTCTATGTGTATTGTGGAGTGCCTCTTTTGAATGCTTTGTATAGCCCTAAACACATACACCAATCTCATATACAAAGGAGAAAATAGACATAGGATTTTGTGCTTAGTGGGCAGCAAAATTAGAAGATTGAAGAGATACTTGACCTCCTGATGGTCACACATAGTTATGAGGCTGCCAAATGTCAACAGTAATTTTAAAAGAATGGAGTATGTATAGGCATACCAAAATTGAGAAGCATAATAGACTCCTAAGCATGTTTTCTCAAAAACTATACTCCTAAATTCATGGGCCTTCCAGTATTCTTTTTTGAGATGTGGGGGGAGTTCAAGAGAATAGACACAATGGTACAGTTGAAGTCCTATTCTCCTTTTATATATGTGCATGTTTAAAAAAGTGGGAATTCATTCACACAACCACATCCACCATCTTGACATTTTTAAAAACCCTCTGCAGATGATTCTGCTCTTTATAAGTGAGTTTGAGAATGCAGCTGAAAAAGCTGATTCTTTCTAGCTTCTATGTAGTTAGCTAAGTCTTCCATTTAAAACGTGCAGAGGTAGATTTTAAAACAATAAATAAAACGTTTGATAGGTCAGCCCTAGTCAAACCATTTAAATCAATCACCCTCATAAGCAGTGCAAACTCTAAAGCATAAGGCATCCTTATTACCAAGAGGCCAAGTTATTGTGACCATTTACAGTGAAAAAAGGCCAATTTAAAATGTATGCTAATGGGATCCGAAGCCTCATTTGTAACACAGGCCTATTAAACTAAGCTCCCATGAAGCCAATTTCATTAGTTAAACACACATAATGCAATGAAGAGATCTCAAGGTTCAGATCATGATTTAACCATAAGTCAGAAGGAAACATGTTTGGCAAGTTTTATCTGAGCACAGACAAGAAGGATTTTGCATGATTTGCAATCTGTAACTGAAGGTTAAGCAGGCCACTACAAAGACACAGTAGTATTTTAGGAACTGGAGTGGTATTAGCAGAAGAAAAAGAGAGAGATGTGGGGACAGTGGCAGTCAAATGTTCCCATTATAATTTTGTTTGCAAATATGTGTGTGTGAGTATATACACACATATACACATTGCAAACTGCAGTTATCCATGCTGTTCAATCTATGCATTCCTTCTCTTTATCATTATCCTCATAAGTACTGCACATTCCCTGCCTTCCAAAACCCTACAAGATACAACTGCCTATCCTATAAGGTCTTTACAATTCCATATCTTTCCATAGATATGTTGTTATACTGGTTTTACAAGCATGTGAACTATAGTTCTTATTAAAAATAATGAGACTATTACCGAAGAAAGACATATAGACAGAAATAGAATTTTAATACTCTTCCATTTAACTTAAGGCAATAAAGTATGCAAATTAATGATAGTGACTCAAGATATTCCCAATAGCCCTGCTGGGAATGCCATGTTTAATTGTTTCCCAGTGAGGCACATTCTTTTCAATGAAGGATCTAGTCCATTTCAGTTGGGAGAGGAGGGAGGGGGACAAATTAACAACTCTAGACACTTTCTCACTTTTAATCATGAGACATATGTGGCTGCTTCCATTAGCTCCAAATGTGCCACCTCTGCTTGCTTCACTGCACTCCATTATCATCAGCAGAATGCAACACTTGCACACAATATGTTGCGAAGATCATTTGCAAAGCATGCCGGTTCTCTGGAAAGACCAATTGCATGAATTTCATTGAAAAGTTAAGAAAGCAGGAGGGGAAAAAAATCAAAGGTCATCCAGCCACTTATGCTAATATTTGGTCATAATTCTCTCCCAGCTGACATTAAATAGCTAACCTACTAAATTTTAATAGCACAGTTAAGTCTTTCAGACAAGCACAACCTGAAGTTGGAAGAAAACGCATAAAGGAATGATTATTTCACCTTTTTTATATTCTTTCAAAGAAGGCTGAGAAGAAGCCCCTCATTAGCTAATATTTAGAGATTGCTCCAGGAAAAAATATTTTAAAGATATTTCTCCTTTATTTGAACTACATATCAGCAAAAAAAATTTCAGAGCTCAAAGTAATTTTTTAAAGACTCTTATGCAATGACATATGGCAAATAAATCAATTTAAGGGAAGATGGTGAAAGCAGAGACTAATAGCCCATTTGAAGTACTGGGGCTGGCTGGCTAAATTCCAGTTTAATGGAGCAGCAATACTTCACTTAGATATTTCCCAGTTCTCTGTTTCTTGCCTAAAACATATGTAGAAATAATATGGCTTAACAATGAAGAAGCACTCAGCATGTTGATGTGACTTCATGTTCAAAATCATTGCACATTCCAAAGAAAGCTATTTCAATACATGGCTGACATGTCTAGTGGCTACATCACATTTGTTCCCTTTCCATTCCAGTTCTCAAGCATTCACACCACTTCTCAGAAATGAATGGTGCTTTAGGAGCAATGAAAAGGTATTATGTAACCCATAATACTCTCTTGAAAAAGCTCTCTATATGTGTATCCTGTTCACTATCCTTGAAATCTTTAGCCATTTTTGAAAAGACATATAGTGTTACTATTACAAAAATCTCCAGCTCCCATCAATTCACACAGGCTAGATTAAATACATCTGAACAAATGCACCAATTCTACTCCTTCAAGCAGATCCAGATAGCTGACCCAGCTTTTATGACAGCTATAGACTAGGTCAATGCTAAGTAACAGCTTAAAATTGCTTCATAAGTTCCCATCAATTCAAAATCAGGGCAATCAATGCAACTGGCCTTTGGCTAAGTACAGTACAGAACAGAACAGTAACATTATCCCTGCTGTCATCTCACCCAAGATCAAACCAAGAAATATTTTTCTCTTCAAGGGTAAATACAACACAGATCTTGCTTTGTGGCAAGACATTAACCCTGAAGAGGGCCTTACCCCCAATGATAGCATAAAAAACAAAACCAGTTATTTAATCCAGGGAGATTGGCCCGGTCACACCCAGTGTGAACTCGGTAGAACTGTCATGGAACAAGAACACATGTAATTGCTCAACAGAATCTATCAATACAGAAGTTGCATCCTCAGCTCAACGCTAACCCACAATATTAGAGAGGTCCTGAAAAAGGATAAAGGCAGGCATCAAGATTGGGGAGCTTTTTTCATAAGACTGAATGGCACCCAAAATAAAAGAAAAGATGGATCATATTTAAGTTTCATCTTCACAAAAGATATGAAGATTAAAGGCAAAGGGGACTTTATACATTTTTGCTCATGTTTGGCATCCAGTACAATGGCAGAGCGTTAAAAAAAAGTCAGCAAGTTGGAAAGCAAATCAAAAGGAACATCTCTGGTCTGATTTTTTATTTTATTTTTTTGCTTTTTAAGGAAGAGGACTTGAGAAGGTAAAATACAGTCATTAGGCTATATGGATAATGAAGGAGGGAAGATGAAAAGCAAAAAATGAAAAAGGCTGATGAAGGAGATGTGCCCATTTTGTTGCAGTAAGTACAGTTCAACACCATTTATATCAGAAACAACTGAATTGCAGTTTTCTCCATCTTCATTTTGCTTTCTTAAAAAATGAGGTGATTTGGGTGTTTTTGATATGTTGTGTTTCACGCCATCAGGAATATAGGTATAAATATTATGCCAATATTCAAAGGCTCTGGATATGTTGAACTAAAAAAATGAACTTTGAATATGTAAAACATTTCAAACCTGTTAGGGCAATCATATTTGTATCTCAGATAAATATATCTGTCTTGCCCATTATTTGCAAAAAATGCGATCATCTGGTAGAGATATTAATATTCCTTTTATCGCATTCATATCTCACTTTTTATTCAAAGGAGTTCAGTCAGTTGTATTTCCTGTGTCATAACAAACTCTGGGGTAGGTTAAGCTGAAAGACAGTGACTGGGCCAAGGTCAGTATTGTGAATCCACATAACACTAATCATTACATCCCATTAGCATACTGTGGCAAGTTCTTATACATACAGAAAGCTCAAAACAGAAAGAGAATTGGTCACCAAGGCACAGTCCTGCTTCCCCTTCCTGTTAATGGCCAGATGTTCAGGCACAAGGTTTGAATGCCTTCTCTGAAATGAGATTCCCACCCTACTAATATTTCAAACAGCCCTGAAGACATGGATGTTTACCCAGGCTTTTGGCAAAGCTGATTAACACCCCTCTTCTTCTTTTGTTCCAATCTGAGTTTGTTATTTCAGTCATCTTTGTTCCTTTTGTTTCCTTTTGTTTTGTTTTTAAACGTTTTTAAGAATTTGAAAACTTTCTAGAATTGCTATGAGTTGAACAGCATATATAAATTTAATAAATTATTAATTTTGGTTTAATTTGTAATTTGTCATGCTATTTTCCCATGAAACAATTACCTTGTATCATTGATGCATTAATTTTCAGATCAATACTCCTTCTTATAAAACCCTAATAGCTAGAATAAAAATGTTTTGCCTTTAGATCTGTCATAATGTTACAAGGATTTTGGGTCTCACATGGTATTCCTTAATCTTTAAATTTTCACCCTCAGCTAATATATAATTTGTTTAAGTGTGACTTATTGAATAAACAACAGTTAACTGAATTCAGCCATCACACTAAGCCATGAATTGTAGTCTATCCATTATAACATCTCCTTTCCAAAAGACAGTAATTTAAAACCATACCTCACAGTTTAATGTTAGACTATGTCTGAACCAGGCCTTGTCTTTCAGCAGGCTCAAGATACAACAAATGTATTAAAGTAGAAACACTGAACAGGTTGAAATGTATCACAAATCTGTCCAACCTCTCTTCAATAAACTATTTTGTCTCGGTGTTTCAATAAACTTTATTCCGACCACAAAACAAAAATGTTAACATGTGCAATTTTTTTTGTTTTTCCTTTTTTTTGCCAAGAATCTTGACTCGTGAGCAGGTGGTTCAGCTCCAGATGTAAATGACTGAATTAACAAGGAAAGAATACTCTAATGGGCTTTAAGAAAGTATGAAGAATTTAAAAAACACTGCAGTTTTATGCAGAAGCATGAGATGACTGACAGTCAAGCAACAGCTTTTCACCCACCTGGAAATTGTGGTGTTTTTTGTGATTATGGTGTTTTTTCCCCTCTGAATTCAGGCTCTTTGGCAGAATGGAAATTATAAATATTTGTGAATATATGGGGATCAAACATATCTATATTCTGTAATCTTGAAATCATAATGCAACAATTTTGAGGCAATCCAGGCATGGAAAGTTTACAAATGCCAAAAAATGAAGGCATTTTGTTTTAACAGATTTTATTGGAGTCTTTACCACAGGGGAATTAAAGGGTGGAGAGAGTACTTAGTTTATTTTTCATCACTGTTTTCACAGCTATGCACCCAATTCATAAAAACTATCATTCCTAGTTCTCTTTTAGTCCAATCTAGGCAAAGGAAAGCTATCACTTCTTTTTTTATTTTCCCCTTAATCATTCTCATATTTAGAATGCAGAAGCATACAAGAAGAGTGAACAAAGGGAATGACAATAATGTCTTCAGCAGGTTTCATACCATACTAACTTCTGCCATCCATGTTCTCAATGAAAGAATGAACAAGTAGATTCTGCAATTTTGCATACAGTCCAAACTGCAGTAAAAAAGTCGACATACCTTTGGGTGCTCAGACCTAAATCCCAAATGTTATTCTCAAAAACTTAGGATACAGCTCGTAAAATGGTCTCCAAATATTGTCGTCCCAAATTGTAATTGTTCATTAGATAGCTAGTACATATATTAGTGTGATGACTCCCCCATGCTTCTCCAGATACTTCTCCAGATGTCAGCTTAGTAAAAGATGAACCAGTTCCAGATGTGTCAGGAGGGGAGTTGGTCAATGGCTCCAAGCAGCTGTCTGAGAGTGATTTAGCTGAAACACAGCTAAAGCAGAGAAGCCCTGAGGCTTCAGATGGAAAAGCACGCAGCTGCAGCTAGTCAGCCATGTGGAAGAATTGCTTTCTACTCCTGATCCAAAAATGCATAGGGCAGAGAAAAGGCAGGACCATCAAAGGTCATCCAGATAACTCACAAGGAGGCAGCCTCACCCTTCTGGATGGACTGCACCAGAAGTTGGCTATTTAGCACAGCAGACAGATGAAGAAGATGCTGGAAACACCATTGTTTTCTTGCTGTATATTCCTGCCTTGAACTTTGAATCATGTCTCTTCAATTGTTTCCTTTGCCTTGTCTTTGCCTATGTATTTGACTTTGTCTTGGAACTTTCTTTGGCCTAATGGACTGGACTTGCCTTTGCCTTAAGGACTAGTGTTGGCTTCATTTGAGTAGCCTGTGGAACTCATTGGGGTTGAGCTGGGTGCTAGCACAGTGAATTGCTGAGGAATACCAATTCAGGCTCTTAGTAAAGATTCCTTGCACCTGTGGTGTGTGCATGAGTGGGACAGCACAGTTAGGACTAATCTTATTAACTTACATAATATTTAAATATAATTTAAATGTCATGGTTATCTTGTCACCACAAATTTATCTACCTTATAAGAATGCAGTCCCCAATACACAAATTAAAAGTTAAGGGTAGCTTCAGCCTAACAGAGTTTATGCTTCCATACTCTATAGAGCTATAGTCCACCATATTTTTGAGTGCAGAAGGTTTAACTTAAGAAAATTTTCTTTGTCTCTGGAAAACAGCAATTTAGCTTCCTAGCTGTAAAAAATTCATGCAGATGTGAAATCTCATTTTATATTTCAAAATGGAACTAAGACTTGCAGATTAGGCAGAAAAATACTGCCAGAACATCATAATGTCTTTAAGAACAGAAACATAGATTCATTTAACAAAATAACAGAGTTGGAAGGGACTTTGGAGATCTTCTAGTACAAGGCAGGAAACTCTATAGCATTTCAGACAAAAGACAATATCTTCTTTAAAATCTCCAGTGTTAGACCACCCATAAATTCTGGAGACAAGTTGTTCCACTGATTAATTGCTCTAGCTGTCAAGAAATTCTTAGTTCTAGGTTGCTTCTCCTTGATTAGTTTCCCTCCATTGCTTCTTGTCTTGTCTTCAGGTCCTTTGGAGAATAGATAGATCCCCCCTCTTGTTTGCGGGTGCTCCTTAGATATTGGAACACTACTATCATGTTCAAGGTGTTGGTAATCACTTATAAAGTCCTACATGGCTTGGGCCTGGGGTACTTGCGGAAGTGTCTCCTGCCGGCATCATGCTCCGATCGCCCTGTATGCTCACACAGACAGGGCCTCCTTGGGATACCGTCGGCCAGACATTGTTGGTTGGCAGTGCACAGGGGTAGGGCCTTCTCTGTGGGAGTGCCCACCCTGTGGAACCAACTCCCCTTGAGCCTTCATCTGGCCCCCGATCTCCGCTCCTTCCACCATGACCTTAAGACCTGGCTCTTTGAACAGGCCAGTCTGGACTAGCCAAGGGGAGAGGTGGGTTGTTTTAGAGGGTTTTAAATTTTAATTGAATTTTAGCGTTTCGGCTTGTATTTGGTTTAATTTCTTTTTATTGTAATTTGTATGAGTTTTATATTGTTAGCCACCCTGAGTCCTTAGGGAGAGAGGGCGGCATACAAGTCTAAATAATAATAATAATGATGATGATGATGATGATGATGATGATGATGATGATGATGTTACCCCTAATCCCTCCTTTCATTAAAGTAGACATACCCAATTCCTGCAACTGTTCATATCTTTTAGCCTCCTAATCACCATTGTTGTTCCTCTAAACTCTTTCTAGAGTCTCAACATCTTGGGACTTCTGGTGGCACTTCTGTCGAAGATGAATCAGAGTCCGCGATCGTATGCGGCTTCGATTTGTGCTCTACCTATTGGAGGGTCCCAAACAGGACTGGATCCACCCTGGAGAGGTAGTGAAAGAGGGGGAGACCACCTGCTGGGTTGAGGGGAGCCGTATCTCTCCTCCTTGGCTAGGTACACTCCCCTTGAAGACAGGCTATAGCAGCAGTCTTTAATGGCTGCCCTGAAGACGGGAAGCTATCTGGGAACTAAGTTTGTGCTGGAGCGGTGAAGTGGTGAGTGGTGTGTGACCAGGCGAAATACTTTGGATTTTTCAAGGAAACCCTGGGAAACAGAATGAACGAGCCCTCGTTAAAGATTGTGGAAGCAGCGATTGGAAAGAAAGAGGAAAATTGTAAGGTAAACAAAATTGGACTATAAAAAGGCTGAAACAGAAGTGATATTATTCTGAGAAATTTTTTAAACAACAGAATTAGAAATTACATTTGGAATTCTATACAGAAATCAGCATTAATTAGGCATTGATTAGAATGCTGTAATTGTTGTAATTGACTATATTTAAAAGATATAATAGCTAATGATTGAAAATTAGCGGAATCAATATAAGTGCCAAAAAAAGAACTTTAAAATGTGGAAAGTGAAAACTGATGTAAGAATGGTTAAAGGAATTCTTTTTTTTTTTTGTGGAAAACTATTGGTCTAGTAAATGTGTGAATTGGAAATGAAATAAAAGATATAATATAACAATAACCCCGGAAACACAAAAAAAGACTACAGCAAAGGGACAAGTGAAGATATCTTGGAACTGTTTGGTGGATTGGGACTGTGAGAAGGAAACAGAAGAATTAACAATGGAAACTAAGATAAATGGATACTTCTGGCAAAGATTAAAATAAAAGACGCTGGTTTTTTAAATAAAATACAGAACAATTTAATTGAATAAGCAAAATGAAATGTGCAAAGAATTCAGATCAGAACTGCAAAGTGTGAGGGGAATAATAAAAGAAAGCATGGAACTACAGGATATACTGGCAGGAAAATTAGAAATGACGACTCAGCTCATAGAAGAACAAAGAAAGCCTAAGGAGGAGGAGTTAAAGAAAGAGGTAACCAGCTCAAAAGAGCAAAAAGAACAATGGGCATTGCAAAAAGACATGAAAGGAATTAAAATTAAGACTTTAATGACAGATGTGATAAACAAAAGGGAAAACATTTGCAAGATTAAACAAAAGAAGAAGTCATACAAGAAGAAACTGCAAAAGAGAAATCATGAGGGGGAGGAGGGAAATAAGTGAATGGGAGATGAAAACAAAAATAATAATAGGAGAAAAAAGAGGAGCTAAGAGAAAGGACTGGAAAAGCTTAGAAAAGAGAAAACAGACCAAAATTAGAAAAAATTACAGGGCTGAGAGACTAAGAGATGATGGTTAAGATAAAGGCGGGATTCCATATGGAAATATATTTTGGTTCTTTAGAAATATAGATTAGGGAGTTTTGAAATTTAAAGTTTATTGGGAATTATTTTGAAAAATAAAGAAATAAGCTTAATTGGAATTAAAGGGAAATAAGAATTCATTGCAAGAATATTATATAATTATCTGATGAGAAAAATGATTGTAGAGTAAGAGAAATTAATGTTTGTATTGGTACTTTTTTACCTTTTTATTATATATGAAATAGAAAATGCAATTGATTATACAAATGATATTAGAAAAACAAAGAATCTGGTAAATTATAATTGGTTATATTGTAAAGTAAAGTATTTGTAATGAGATTGTTATATTATGATTAAAAAGGTGATGAATGAAAATTAAATATAATTCCATTGGTAAAACTTGGCTAAATGGAAACAAAGAGGAAATATGAAATGGTTATATGAATATCTTTGGAATAAATGTAAATTCATTGTAGATTGGGGGGAATCACCATGTGGATCCTGAATGGTGGGGAAAAGAAACACATGTATATAAAATAGTAAATAGGGACTTATTGTTGTTAGTTGGAAGGTAATAATTAAGAATGACTATATTGATATTAGTTCTATTTTATTTTTGTTTTTTGTTTGCTATACATCAGGTTTGAGAAAGTAAAAAAAGAAAATATGTAGAACAAAATAAGTGGTAAGATGGAAATGAAAATAAAAGGGGATAAATAGTGGAAAATATGCTTTAGGATGAAAATGTTTTTGTTACTGGATTAATGAATGAAAAAATATGAAGCAAAAATTTATTAAAAGAAAAATGGAATAGATCATGATTTGATACAAAACTAGATAAGAAAACTGGAAATGTAATCTTGACTATGTATGTATGCTATAACCTGGAATCACATTGCTCACTTGAAAACATGTATAAAAAATAAAAAAATTATTTGGTAAAAAAAAAAGTCTCAACATCTTTTTTATATCATGGTGACAAAAACTGGATGCAATATGCTAAGTATGGTCTTACCAAGGCTTAACAGAAGCTTCAACGACAAGGATCTAATAACTTATTCTCATTGAAATTGCAAAATATGCTCTTAAAACACCAACTATCAACTAATGCAGAATCTAGGAATCCAGAGGGATATTTTTGCCAAGTCCGGAGTTTCTTGCTCTCATGTTACATGGCAACAAATTTTTGTCACAACTTTCTCACTGTATAGATGGTGGCATGCCTATACTTTCAAAGAGCAGAGTCATGCAAGTCCTATGAGCCTCTATGAAAGTGAAAGTTACATTTAAAGATACAGGAAAGGATGAGTATTGAAGACTTTGAAGAACATTTCTGAGAATACTGTGGACAGCCAAGACAATAAATTTATGGAACATTAAACAAATCAACCCAGAGTTTTCACTCAAGGCACAAATGACCCAACTCAAATTATCCAACCTCTGACCCACTATGCACCTAGCTCTCTGGAAAAGACTTCTAATGCTGTGAAAGCTGGAGTGAAAGAGAAGAAGAGGACAACTAGTAGCAAGATGGATGAATTCAGTTACAATGTCAATGAATACACCATTAGAAGACTTGAAAGAACAAGGTAGGGATAAATTGTCATGGAGAAAATATATATGTCTCTAGGAACTGAAAATTACTTGATCGCATATAATCAATTTCTCAGTGTTGGCTATTGTGGCACCTGCACAGTTTTGATAATAGTCTTGCCTAATCCTTTACTCTTGGCTTCTAATCTTCCCAGAGTCACTCCAGAAAAGTATGAGAATTGGAACACAGCCAAGCATTACAAGCTGAAGAGGTCTATAATAAAAACTAAGTAAATACTTCAGCAACATCAGTAATTGGGACCATAGATTATCTTTTCATGACAGCTGGACACTTGCCTCATATTCATTAGAGATGCTTCAGTTCTCAGAGTAAAAATCCTACTGGAGAGGACTTTTTTCAATACTGACTATTCATAAATAAACACTTAATGAATACCAACTTACCAATTTGAATGGGTAGTGGTGGTAGAGGAATTCAGTTGAAATAAAGCATCAGCATTTTAGTTTAAAACTGAAATGTATCATTTCAAATTAATTAGTTTTGGACAGTGTATTAATGAATCCTAATATTTTCACAGTGGAACCAACAAGCAATGTATTTATTTTTAGTCAATGGTTATCAAGCCCTGTGCTAATTGAAGTCAAGCATCAATAGCAATTTATCCAAAACGAGATTTTAAAAACATGAACAATAATGTGAAATAAGCAAGTGTTTCCCAGGTGTGTAATAAAATCTAAAGTTGAGGAAGAGAAATATAAAACAGCTGGGGAAAAGGAAATTCAGAGGAGAGGCATTTTTGTAGCCATGTTTATATGTTCAACAAGATTTATTTCTGGAAAAATTTTTCCTGATAATACTCAAGCAAATGATTTCCTGTAGAGATGGCAGATCCTTACATAAATAGTTATCAGTAGTTAAATTAGAATAATATTCAGGAAAACATCAAAGACATTGCAGAACACAGTTGAAACTGCTTTGTCTTTTGGTTTTGAGAGTTTGTTTAGAGAAATTTAATCTTACTAATGAAGAAATTTATGAGGGGAGAAAGAACCATCAATCAATCAGCATCAGGTTTTGCATAGATCGGGCTATAATGCAGAGACAGAGTCATCCATCCTCATGGATTTCCTTTCATCTAAATGGAGACAAAAAAAATCAAAACCAGAAAGACCTCAAGGGCAGTGCTACTGCTTGAAGAAATGAGTAAGATAACATTAATCTATTCTACATAGAAAAGCTGACCAGATTCTATCAGTTTTTCAGGTTAGTTCAGATCAAGAAACAGATGTCTATAAGAGATATCTGATATCTTCTGTAACCATGTTGTTGTTAGTGTTAGTTATCGACAGTAGAGACCTTCAAATTTCTAGGTTCTATTATATCACATGATCTAAAATGGACACCTAATATCAAAAACGTCATCAAAAAAGCACAACAAAATAATGTTCTTTCTGCGCCAACTCAGAAAGCTCAAACTGCCCAAGGAGCTGCTGATACAGTTCTACAGAGGAATTATTGAGTCTATCATCTGCACCTCTATAACTGTTTGGTTTGGTTCTACAACCCAACAGGCCAGACACAGACTTCAGAGGATAATTAGGACTGCAGAAAAAACAATTACTACCAAGCTGCCTTCAATTGAGGACTTGTATACTGCATGAGTCAAAAAGAGGGCTGTGAAAATATTTATAGACCCCTTATATCCCAGACATAAACTGTTTCAACTCCTTCCCTCAAAATGATGCTATAGAGCACTGCACACCAGAACAACTAAACACAAGGACAGTTTTTTCCCAAATGCCATCACTCTGCTAAACAAATAATTCCCTCAACACTGTCCAACTATTTACAAACTCTGTATTACTATTACTATTAATCTTCTCATCACTCATTATCACCCATCCCCTCCCACTTGTGACTGTATGACTGTAACTTTGTCGCTTGTATCCTTATGATTTATACTGACTGTGTCCTAGTATGATTTGATTGCTTATTGTACCCTATGACTATCATTAAGTGTTGTACCTTATGATTCTTGACTCTTGATGAATATATCTTTTATGTACACTGAAAATATTTGCACCAAGACAAATACCTTGTATGTCCAATCACACTTGGCCAATAAAAGAATTCTAATTCTAATGATGTTATAGCAATAGAAATATGACTTAGACTTATATACCATTTCACAATGCTTTACAGCCCCCTCTAAGCCATTTACAAAGTCAGCCTATTGCTTCCAACAATCTGGATCCTCATTTTACCAACCTCAAAAGGATGAAAGGCTGAGTCAATCTTGAACTGGTAAGGATCGAACCCCTGGCAGTGAGCTGAATTAGCCTGCAATACTGCATTCTAACCACTGTACTACCATGGCTCCTTTACATTGTGAGCTGCCCAGAATCTTTCTAGAGTTGGGTGGCATCAAAATGTAATTAAATAAATTGTTGCACCCAAATGTTCTGAAACCATATAGGTTCTTGTCTAGTTCCATCTTTTGACAGTTCGAAAATCTTATGTTGCAGCAGACTAATGGTGTATTCTTATCACACATCTACCATGAGTTCTGAGAGACCTAACTTTAAAGTACAGGTGAAACTCAAAAAATTAGAATATTGTGCAAAAGTTCATTTATTTCAGTAATGCAACTTAAAAGATGAAACTAATATATAAGATAGACTCATTACATGCAAAAAAAGATAGGTCAAGCAATGATTTGTCATAATTGTGATGATTATGGCTTACAGCTCATGAAAACCCCAAATCCACAATCTCAGAAAATTAGAATATTGTGAAAAGGTGCAATATTCTAGGCTCAAAGTGTCCCATTCTAATCAGCTAATTAAGCCATAACACCTGCAAAGGGTTCCTGAGCCTTTAAATGGTCTCTCAGTCTGGTTCAGTAGGAATCACAATCATGGGAAAGACTGCTGACCTGGCAGTTGTACAGAAAACCATCATTGACACCCTCCATAAGGAGGGAAAGCCTCAAAAGGTAATTGCAAAAGAAGTTGGATGTTGCCAAAGTGCTGAATCAAAGCACATTAATAGAAAGTTATGTGGAAGGGAAAAGTGTGGAAGAAAAAAGTGCATAAGCAACAGGGATGACCGCAGCCTGGAGAGGATTGTTAGGAAAAGGCCATTCAAAAGTGTTGGGGACTTTCACAAGCAGTGGACTGAGGTTGGGGGTCAGTGCATCAAGAGCCACTACACACAGATGGATCCTGGACATGGGCTTCAAATGTCGTATTCCTCCTGTCAAGCCGCTCCTGAAAAACAAACAACATCAGAAGTGTCTTACCTGGGCTAAAGAAAAACAGACCTGGTCTGTTGCTCAGTGGTCCAAAGTCCTCTTTTCTGATGAGAGCAACCAAGGACCCAGAGTCTGGAGGAAGAATGGAGAGGCACACACTGCAAGATGCTTGAAGTCCAGTGTGAAGTTTCCACAGTCTGTGTTGATTTGGGGAGCCATGTCATCTGCTGGTGTTGGTCCACTGTGCTTCATTAAGTCCAGGGTCAACGCAGCCATCTACCAGATTTTGGAGCACTTCATGCTTCCTTCTGCAGATGAGATTTATGGGGATGCTGACTTCATTTTCCAGCAGGACTTGGCACCTGCCCATGCTGCCAAAAGTACCAAAACCTGGTTCAATGACCATGGGATTACTGTGCTTGATTGGCCAGCAAACTTGCCTGACCTGAACCCCATAGAGAATCCATGGGGCATTGCTAAGAGGAAGATGAGAGACATGAGACCGAACAATGCAAAAGAGCTGAAGGCCTCTATTGAAGCATCCTGGTCTTCTATAACACCTCAGCAGTGCCATAGGCTGATAGCTTCCATGCCACGCCGCATTGAGGCAGTAATTGCTGCAAAAGGGGCCCAAACCAAGTACTGAGTACATATGCATGCTTATACTTTTCAGAGGTCCGATATTGTTCTATGTACCATCGTTGTTTTATTGATTGCATGTCATATTCTAATTTTCTGAGATTGTGGATTTGGGGTTTTCATGAGCTGTAAGCCATAATCATCACAATTACGACAAATCACAGCTGAACTATCTTGCTTTGCATGTAATGAGTCTATCTCATATATTAGTTTCACCTTTTTAGTTGCATTATGGAAATAAATGATATGCACAATATTCCAATTTTTCGAGTTTCACCTGTATTTAAATTAAGTTTTATGATTCCTATAATTTCTACTTTGCAAACCTTTACTCTGATGTTATTCTGTGCATCATAACCTCCAATTAAAGCTAGCTATGAAAATGGCTAGGAATACACTGTGTGATATTTATTTAATGAGAATATGTTTTTCCAAAATCGACTTTCCATTGTAATTTTCTCTACTAAAAAAAGAAATGATTTTTTTCTCTAATTCCATAATTCTTGGCTCAATGATGCTTCATATATATGAACATAGAACTGTAATAATTAAAAGGCACCCTTGATGCCAATATTGTAGCCTTCTCATATGGATCCCAGAAGTGTTTTGTTTTTTAATGTACTTTTATATAGATAGATAGATATACCCATCATGCTATTCCCTTTCAGGGTAAACAAATTAGGCTAAGAGCAGGAGAGTTATATGTAATAATAATATAAAGGGAAAATATACTATCACAATGTATCTCAATATTAGTAAATTTAAGATGTGTGGACTTTAATTCCCACAATTCTTTCATCAGCATGGGAGTTGAAGTCCACACATCTTAAAGTTGCCAAGGTTGAAAACATTAGTCTAAATTAACAGTTTCGGTGATTGTCATGTAACTTGCCCAATTTCTTGCTATCATCAATGACACATTACTGATTATTTTGGCACACTGGGACAGTATGCCACAAGCACAATGATAGCCTAGTGTTACTCTGGGCATGCTCACATTAGTCTAATCTAGAGACTACTTTGCAAGTTGACAGGATGTTATTTTTAACCTATCAGCTACTGGTATCCCACATACATAAGCAGTATATTGACAGTCCTTCCCAATCCATATAGCATGCTTCACATACACCCATGTACCATTCCTGACCTATACCTCTCTGCTTCTCTGCACTCTGTCTCTCACCCTGCAGCAGCCATTTACCTGCCTGCTGGCCTTGGACTCACAAATTTTTGCTGACTTCCCCACTCTCTTTTTTCCTATACAAAAGTGAGGGTGGAATGAATGAAGGAAGATAAGGACAGGGAGGGAGGGAGGAAGGGAGGAAAGAAGGAAGGAAGGAAGGAAGGAAGGAAGGAAGGAAGGAAGGAAGGAAGGAAGGAAGGAAGGAAGGAAAGGTTTTTGATGCTCCCTACCAGCTTCCTGCAAGGAAACTCAATGGGGAAGCCAGTAGAAAGTCAGAAGTTGCTATCATTCCCATTCCCTTTTTCCCACTTATTGCAAGTTGGTTTCTGCATTTAGGTAAGGATATATCCAACATGGTACACATAATCTCACCTTTATTATAGTTTTCTAAGAAGTGGAAGAAAATCACACACAAAAATATTGTTTATAATAGAATAAATCTTAATTTTAAAGGTGCGGTTTTAGAATTTAATTCATGGTTTAGCCCAGGGGTAGGGAAACTTGGCTCTTTTATCACTTATGGACTTCAACTCCCAGAATTCCTGAGTGAGCCATAAAAGCTCCCCTATCCCTAGCCTACTGATTTTTCAGTTGTGGGGGAAATCAATTTTTGACTTGAATGGGACTGTTTAAATATACAAATGTAGGACATATGTCCCATTCAAGTCAAAAACTGATTTCCCCCACAACTGAAAAACCAGTAGGCAAGGGATGGGGAACCTCACTCAGGAATTCTGGGAGTTGAAGTCCATAAGTGATAAAAGAGTCAAGTTTCCCTACCCCTGGTTTACCAATCCTACACTCTTAGTTACTTTATCAGCCATGGCTAACTACAAATAGTCATTCCTTTATTTTTCCCTATTCTGAAATACCCTCCAAACAAGACCTTGCAAAGGACAAGTGGTTACAGTTCAGAGCTGAGACTCTATATTCCAGTTTCAGAGATGCAAAATCCTTTATTAATTTCAAATGACAGATGTTTTCAGATGCTGAAATATATTTGAATTGCACTTTATGCCTTCAGCCATATTCACAGGGCAAATCAATAATACAGCTAAGAAATGTACATCTCAAGTTAGATAGATGCAAACCAGAACCAATATCTAGTGAAACACCCAATTTGATCAAGAAGGAATATGCCAAGAGATTCTGTGTGAACCTTCGTTTCCAGGAAAAGGTGTGCACATTTATAAGACTGGTATAATCCATTCACACATAATACCTGGGATCCACTACATTTCATACAGATTTAGCTCTATCAGAAATGTCCTCACAATAGTACAGTCTGTGTTTTAGATTCAAATGGAAAAGGTATCTTGGCGATTGCCTATCAACTGTAGACTCCCACTACAGATTCCAGGGTTCTATTCAGTTTAAACACATATGAGAGGAACCATGCTTTTCTAAATCAGAAGACAGTTCTATGTAGTCAGTCTGCCTAAAATGGTCAAACATGTAAACAAAAAGTCCAGAAACAAAACACAAATGTAAATATCCCCCTATATTTCATCTCTTCAAAAGTCTAATGTATAAACCTCTTTTCTTTTGTATACTTGAAAACCCTTATAAAATGTGACAAACACACAAATATTACAAGCCCAAAACCAAATGATATTTAACCTAATATATACAGACTGAAAGGATTCAATCTATGTATTTAAAAAGTCGATTCTGCTGTGTTTCATAGCTATAAATAACTTGGAAATTTCTAAAGCATTTGGTCCCAAAAGCATAATTTTGTTCCCTGCTGAAGATGAAAACATACAGTCTCAAAATAGGCTTTACACAATAAAGAAAAACATATCTTCAAACCCTCCAAACACCATGAAATGCCCACCACATCTATTTTGGATAACTGCCTCACCCACTAAAAATCTTCTGTCAAAAATATTAAGCCATCCCAAAACCCTCTATTCCTATTACTGTATAAATGAAGCACAGCTGGTGCTATATTTTTTGAAAAAAGTTGGTTCAAGAACAAAAATTGTCAAAAAGATTTAATACAGATAAGGAATTTATTAAGTTCTCAGACAATACTGTAGTCTTGAGGTGATAAATATATGTTTTTCATAATTTTCTGCTTATTTTAGTTCAAGACCTATTTTAGTATTCTTGCTGCATGTTTTGTTTTACTGTTTATTTTTATTCTATACTTTAAAACACTTGTGCTGCCGACAGTTTAGAAATTAAAAAAAGAGTAATAGGAACGAGAAAGTGTCTGATTTCAGTGATCATAATAAAGCTATTTTATTATCTCTTTTTTTGCATCCTAGTTATATTCAAAAAGCTAATTCAAAATGTACCAGATGTAAGCTATAACTCTGTTTTGGTGTTGTACACTGGCCAAATGTGCTAATTTATATCTCTCTTGTGACTCATAAATAATAATATAAACTACATTATGAAAGTCTCAAAGGGATATTGAATTTTTTTAACAAAGAAAACAAATAACACTATTATCTTTCTTGTTCTGAAACCCTAACCATTCAGATCTCTTAAAACTTCTCTTAGATATGTTTCCATTTGTTTTTACTACAAATATTCATTTGGGGGGAAATAGCTTTGTATGTTTTATTAAGTAAACAGTATAAAGGTTTTTTTCCCAGCAATCTGTTACATTATGTGAATAGCGTACCAGATTGCCATTTAAAAGAATATACTTAATTTTTTATATAAAAAAGCAACCAAATAAAAGCTGTTCTAACTTTTCACTGCCTCTTTGCCTGCTTTTTTTCTGTATATTAGCCACATTGTTTGTTTCCACAAGAGTGTTATTAAAAGTCTTCTGGGCTTCACCCAGCTTTGCAATTTATTTTTTTTATTTTCATTCCTCCTTATGTTCTCATGATTTTAATGACGATGCTAGCTAGTGAGGAAGATGCACTAATTCGCTTATCCTATCTGAATTTTTTTTTACATATTTCTAGTTATGTGCTGTACAAATATTTCAGAAAAGTGTGTCTAAAGAACCCTTCTGCTGATGGTGAAAGCAGATTCATCTTTTTCCACCCTTGTCAAGATGTGTCGGCTTCAGGAGTTGCTAAAGATTGTCTTTTAAGATTGCACAGAAGTGTAGAGCATTAAGGTAGAGGTAGAGCAGCACGTCATCACAGCAGCATTATGTGATGTATCAGGACTTTTTTCCCCTTTGCTAAATTGGACATGGGCGTGGCCAGTATGTGACGCATCCGGCCCATGGCCTGGGAGTTTGACAGCCCTGAGGTAGAAGGTTTGGTAAACTGGTGTAATAAAAACAGCTTTGGTTTTATACATTGGTAAAACTAAAGAGACCATTGTTGTTTTCACACTCCTCTGTGTATTAATGATTCACCTGTGGAGATGGTTAGCAGCATCAAATTTCTGGGTGTGAAGCTAATGAGTAGGCTGGCTTGGTCACTCAACAGCAAGGCACTGGTGAAGTGGGCATAGCAGCACCTGCATTTTCTGCATTGCATGAGAAAAGTACATCTTCCTCCCCATGTCCTTACCACTTTCTATAGAGGAACGATCGAGAGCATTACAGTCTGATTGGAAGCATTACTGCTTCAGACAAGAAGGTGGTGCAGAGAATGGTGAGGATGGTAGAAAAGAATATTGGCAGTTCACTCCTTTCTATCCAAGACATAGCACGTAAGCATGGCTTAAGCAGGGTCCACAGCATTATCTGGGATGCTACACATCCTCTTCACGACCTGCTTACCTTGTTACCTTTTGGGAGGAGGAGGCTTTGTGGTATCTGAAGCAGAACATCCAGATTCAGCCACAGTTTTGTTCCATATAGCATCAGTCTTGTGAACTCTCAAGCTTCTTCCTTCCGCTATGTATTCAAGGTGGACATATTGCATGTATTTATATGTTAAGGTGTAGGTAAATACATATGCACAGGTGAAACTCGAAAAATTAGAATATTGTGCAAAAGTTCATTTATTTCAGTAATGCAACTTAAAAGGTGAAACTAATATATGAGATAGACTCATTACATGCAAAGCAAGATAGTTCAGCTGTGATTTGTCATAATATTGATGATTATGGCTTACAGCTCATGAAAACCCCAAATCCACAATCTCAGAAAATTAGAATATGACATGCAATCAATAAAACAACCATTGTACATAGAACAATATCGGACCTCTGAAAAGTATAAGCATGCATATGTACTCAGTACTTGGTTTGGGCCCCCTTTGCAGCAATTACTGCCTCAATGCGGCGTGGCATGGAAGCTATCAGCCTATGGCACTGCTGAGGTGTTATAGAAGACCAGGATGCTTCAACAGCGGCCTTCAGCTCTTCTGCAATGTTTGGTCTCATGTCTCTCATCTTTCTCTTGGCAATGCCCCATAGATTCTCTATGGGGTTCAGGTCAGGCAAGTTTGCTGGCCAATCAAGCACAGTAATCCCATGGTCATTGAACCAGGTTTTGGTGCTTTTGGCAGTGTGGGCAGGTGCCAAATGAAGTCAGCATCCCCATAGCTTTTTTTTTAATTACATTTATATGCGCCCTTCTCCGAAGCTCAGGCGGCTTACATAGCACAATCCAATGTGCTCAGCAATAACCTTCATTCCATTGTATATGCCTGCTTATTACTAGGCATTTTTACAGGTCAGCTAATTGCTAACAATCTTGGGTCCTCAATTTACCTACCCCGAGAGGATGGAAGGCTGAGTCAACCTTGAGCCTGGTGGGATTCGAGCCTACAGTAGTTGTAGACAGCTGGATCTTAAGAGCAGGCATTTACAGCCTGAGCCACCAAAGCTTGTCTGTGGAAAGAAGCATGAAGTGCTCCAAAAACTCTTGGTAGACGGCTGCATTGACCTTGGACTTAGTGAAGCATAGTGGACCAACACCAGCAGATGACATGGCTCCCCAAATCAACATAGACACTGGACTTCAAGCATCTTGCAGTGTGTGCCTCTCCATTCTTCCTCCAGACTCTGGGTCCTTGGTTGCTCTCATCAGAAAAGAGGACTTTGGACCACTGAGCAACAGACCAGGTCTGTTTTTCTTTAGCCCAGGTAAGACACTTCTGATGTTGTTTGTTTTCAGGAGGCGGCTTGACAGGAGAATCGACATTTGAAGCCCATGTCCAGGATCCATCTGTGTGTAGTGGCTCTTGATGCACTGACCCCCAACCTCAGTCCACTGCTTGTGAAAGTCCCCAACACTTTTGAATGGCCTTTTCCTAACAATCCTCTCCAGGCTGCGGTCATCCCTGTTGCTTATGCACTTTTTTCTTCCACACTTTTCCCTTCCACATAACTTTCTATTAATGTGCTTTGATTCAGCACTTTGGGAACATCCAACTTCTTTTGCAATTACCTTTTGAGGCTTTCCTTCCTTATGGAGGGTGTCAGTGATGGTTTTCTGCACAACTGTCAGGTCAGCAGTCTTTCCCATGATTGTGATTCCTACTGAACCAGACTGAGAGACCATTTAAAGGCTCAGGAACCCTTTGTAGGTGTTATGGCTTAATTAGCTGATTAGAGTGGGACACTTTGAGCCTAGAATATTGCACCTTTTCACAATATTCTAATTTTCTGAGATTGTGGATTTGGGGTTTTCATGAGCTGTAAGCCATAATCATCACAATTATGACAAATCATGGCTTGAACTATCTTGCTTTGCATGTAATGAGTCTATTTCATATATTAGTTTCACCTTTTAAGTTGCATTACTGAAATAAATGAACTTTTGCACGATATTCTAATTTTTCGAGTTTCACCTGTATATATGTAGCATATCTATATGTGTGTTACATTTTTGAGAGCAGGCAACAGAATTCAATTTTTATTGTGTGCCAGTGTGCCCACAGAAAAAAAAATGACAATAAAATGACAACAATTATCTGATCTTTAAGAACCAGCATTCAAAGCAAATACATGATCTTGAAAAGATATCTGGCTATTTTAGCCACTCAGAAAGCAGTGCTTCACACCATTCCCATCTGTTCCAAAGCACTTCTTTCACAGGATTTGCACAGCCCAGTAGAGTGCATTCACACCTGCCTTTGTATGAAGCTGTGTGCATTACCAAGTTGCAAATTCTGCCTAATTGAGAAACACAGAAAAGTTCAGCTGCAAACATGGAAATTTATAGGAATTTTTCCAGGGAAAAGAGTAAAATTGCAGTATGTTGTAATTTGTGCATACATGCACACCACTGTAACAACACTGGCCATTTATCTTCATAACTGTGATGATTTCATCTGATTTGTCAGGGAAAAATTTCTATGTTCTAGAAGAGCAACTTGCAGAGTTCCTTATAACAAATTAATTTCTGGTCCACCTGAGTACTGTGATTACTGATTGGTATGTACTCCAGGTTTTCAAAGTGAAGACTTTCACAGCCCTATATAAATTAAATTGGGGCTGTTCTGCATGCAAAGCTGGGTTTCTACCATTGAACTTCCACCCTCTTGGAAACATTTAATGCTTTAGAGGGGGGATGCCTTTTGCAGCTGAGATGGTAAGAACTGTCCATTCAGGTAGTTCTCATTTAATAGCAATTTGGACCAGCAACTCCATTGCTAGAGGACTTGGAAGTTAAACAGGACATCATGTAGCCATGACAGATGTATGACCTCACTTCTGCTGTGGTTAAGTGAATCACAATAGTGTAAAATGAGATATGTGACCCCACCTTGCACTTTTACCACCAGCTTTTCCATTAATTGCTTATGATTGTGGAACACTGTGATAGTCAAAAAAGCTCATCAGTTGCAAAGTGTTTGAATCTCAATCTCATGACCACAGGATGTTACAATGGTCATAAGTGCAAGGACCAATCATGAAATTACTTTTTTAGTGTTTTGGTAACTTTGAACAGTCACTAAATGGAGATATTGTCAAGCAAGGACTAGATGAGAGTCTGGAGCTTTTCTTTCACAGCATTATTATTATTTTTAGCATTTTTTTTTCATCAGCTAGAGCTGAAAGAGCTTTTATCTTAACAGATAACAGATAATCAGAGTTGGAAGGGACCTTGTAGGTCATCTAGTCCAACCCAAGCCCAAGCAGGAGACCCTACACCACTTCTGACAAATAGCAATCCAATCTCTTCTTGAAAGTCTCAAGTGATGGTGCACCCACAACTTCCGAGGGCAAGCTGTTCCATTGGTTGATTGTTCTCACTGTCAGAAACCTTCTCCTTATTTCCAGGTTAAATCTCTCTTTGTTCAGTTTCCATCATTATTCCTTGTCTGGCCTACAGGTGCTTTAGAAAATAGCTTGACCCCTTCCTCCTCTCTGTGGCAGCTCCTCAAATATTGGAATGCTGTTATCATGTCTTCCCTGGTCCTTCTCTTCATTAGACTAGCCATGCCCAGTTCCTGTAACCGTTCTTCATACGTTTTAGTCTCCAGTCCCCTAATCATCCTGGTTGCTCTTCTCTATACTTTTTCTAGAGTCTCAACATCTTTTTTATAATGTGGTGACCAAAACTGGATGCAGTACTCTAGGAGTGGTCTTACTAAGGCTTTATAGAATGGTATTAGTACTTCACTTGATCTCGATTGTATCCCTCTCTTAATGCAATTTAGGATTGCATTAGCTTTTTTGGCAGCTGCTGCACACTGCTGGCTCATATTTAGCTGCTTGTCCACTAAGACTCCAAGATCCCTCTCACAGTTACTGCTATTGAGCCTGGTTTCACCAGTCTATATATGTATTTTTGACCTTTCTTGCCTAAGTGTAGGTCTTTGCTTTTCTCTACATTGAATTTCATTTTGTTAGATATGGCCCAGTGTTCTAGTCTGTCAAGATCCATCTGGATCTTGAGCCTACCTTCTTGGGTGTTAACTATTCCTGCCAGTTTAGTATCATCTGCAAATTTGGTGAGTTCCCCTTCTATTCCCTCATCTAAGTCATTAATGAAGATATTGAAGAGTACTGGGCCTAAGATGGAACCTTGTGGTACCCCACTGCTTACTTACCTCCATGCAGACTTAGACCCATTAAGGACTACTCATTGAGTACGATTTGTCAGCCAGTTGCAAGTCCCTAGTGGTGGTGCTATCTATTCCACTTTTTTCTATCTTACTAAGAAGTAAACTGTGGTCTACTTTGTCGAATGCCTTGCTGAAATCTAAATATATTATGTCCACAGTATTTTGCTGTTCTACTAATTTAGTCACTATGTTGTACTGCACTACCTTGTACTGCACAGGAGAAAATATGCATGTTTCTTAAACTGTAGGTGAAAATTTAATAATGAAACAAAACAGCAGATTCTGTCTAAAAATGGATCTGGATCAAAATTAACAAACTTGAGAAGCTGATATACCACTGTCTTTTCCTTCAAAGGAAGACCCTTCATAGCCATGAATTCTGCCAATGGAACCAACTTCCATTCAGCATTTGCTCAGAAGACCAGTGAATAGAGGTAGAAGAGTAGACTTAGACATTATTTTCAGACAATAAGATTGAAAAACTGTTGTATACACAGCCCTCTCTGAGGGAGATGGGTGGTTAAGAAATAGAATAAATGAATGCATTAATGAATGAATGCAACAAAAACTAATTCTTCTGTCCCCTCTCTCTCCAAATAACAAGGCTGGTTTAGTTTCAGAGATAGCAATTAGAGTTTAGAGTCAGTGCTGTAGTAACAATACTTATGCTTCAGATGGCAGCTATTACACTTCTATTATATTAAGGGCCAACATACTCACCTCACTCCCAAAAGACAAAATTAATCCCAAAAAGGTTGTGGATGAGAGGACTGAAGAGGGTTAGTTCAGTTTACTTCTAGGTCCTCAAAATACACAATCAAAATCATTTTTCAGAGTGGCATTTTAAAAATCCTATCTGTTGTGCCAGTGGCCAGCAGAGCTGGCAGCAGAGTCGGACACTGGGGAGGAACATGGGCCAGTTCTGGAGTCTGGAGAGGGCTCAGATGAGGGATCTGTGTCAGACACAGAGATGAGGCCAGGGCCATCTGAGAGTTATGTGCTGACTCCAGAGCCTCCAGAATCTGATATCAGCAAGGCAGTGGAACAGGGGGGAGCCTGTTCCCAGTGTGTGCTTGTGCAGAGCTGCCAGAAGGCAAGAACAGTTAAGACAAAAGGGGCAACTCAGCAGTAAGGCTTGGAGATGATTGACCCCTTCCATAAGACATAAAGGAGGAGCAAAGGGACATGAGCCTTTGCAGGAAGCAACTTTGTTCCTTCTGGTAGGTTTAAAATCTAAAGCTCCATGTTGACTTTGTGCTCCATTTGGCCTTATACAGCTAATTGGCAGTTTAGTCATTGGCAGCATTTCAAGGGAGGTAAAGGTGGGCGCTTATCAGCCTTATCCCGAAAGACTGTGGCAGACTTCTGTTGGACTATTCCTAAACTGTTTGGGACTCATTACGGGCTGTGAATGCATATAATTCACAGCCATTGAAATTTTTAAAAAAGGTTTTTGGGAACAGTGTGTGATTGTTATTGTCTCAGGAAGCCTTGGTCAGAACACTATCATTTAAATCAGGGGTGTCAATCTCATGTCATCAGAGCGGCATCACATGACATATCAGGACTTTTTCCCCCTTCGCTAAACTCTGTGTGGGCATGGCCAGTGTATGACGCATCCGGCCTGCAGGCCGGGAATCTGACAGCCCTGACTTAGATTGATCTATCACTTCTCTTGAATGAAATGTGCCAGATCCTTATAGCAGAAAACTAAAAAAAATATCCTGTAATGTTAATGATAATAAAACTGGAAATACATTCATATTTAGCTAGCAAAAAGTAAGCAAAGGCAAATTGAATTGGTCACTGTTATTTAAGGGATGAAAGGAAAGTGTTCATATGCTAGCAGGAATTTCCAAAAAAAGTCAAGATTGCTATAACTACATAATAGAAGTCCTTTCCTTTTAAGATCAGAGCTTTGATTTCATAGTCACAGACACCATCCTTTAAAATAAAAAAAACCTTACCTCTGTCCCATACAGATGCTCCTAGAACAGTGGTAGCTAACCTTTTTGGGCTCCTGTGCCAAAAATTGCGCACACGCTCACATGCCAGCACCCAGAAGGCAATGAACATGGCCCCACACACACCCCTGCACATGTGCACATGATCCCCCTGTCACCCTTACCTGCACTGCATATGCATGCGCCTCTCAGATGATTTTCAGCCTGTCTGAGGCCTTTTTCAGCCTCCCAGAGGCTCGAGGGAAGCCTCTGCAGCCTTTGGAGGCCAAAAAATGGGCCCGTTTCATCACTTCCAGTATTTCCAGAAATACCAGAAGTAACGAAATGGGCCTGTTTTTCAGCCTTCAAAGGCTGCAGAGACTTCCCTCAAGCCTCAAATAGACCAAAAATCAGCTGGGAGGTGGGCACATGTGCAGTGCAAGTAAGTTTGACTGGGGTTCACGTGCCTGCACAAATGGCTCTGTGTGCCGCCTGTGGTACGTGTGCCATAGGTTTGCCATCACAGTCCTAGAATATATTTCCTAGAAATACTTCTTTCTGTCAGCCATGACATAATATGAGTCAGTTTGGCTTCTGCTGTTTAAATTGTCCATAGAGCAATTCAGAGTTCATCTAGAATTCATCTCAAAACTGCTAATGTAAAATGTGCTTCCGAGCAGAATCAGAAGAGAAAAATGTAATCTGAAAAAGCTAATGTGAAGCATAAGCATTTCCACTTGAATGACATTCTTCTTACCTTGACAGTTATTCTAAAACTGCTCCTTGGAAGGAAACAAAGGCCTTTCAACTTCCTCATGGCTCTTCTGGGTGAGATCATTGTTGTAAATATTGACTCAATGCTGTCAGCTTAATAGTTAGTAGGAACATTGTTCACACACAATAAATTCAACAAAATGACCCAAGGTAGCTGTGCGTACATTAAAAATTTGATCTGGTAGAGTAGTTTTGTTCTTGTTATACTAAGAAAATGTTTTTAATGTCCTGTTCTCAGTTAAATAGAAAAAGATGGTGTAAAGTTTAGCTGATATTTCACTTGCCAATTCATTACATATTATTTTCCTGTGCTCTAACAGTCTCCATATGACTTACTTTATGGATAAAAAGACAGATTTGCTCAATTTGGCATTCATGTTAGGCTGTTACTTTCCTAAGTTAGTATTGGCAATGGCTTCTTGCTTTCATCAATTCCTATAGATTCACTTTGGCCACAGCTTTTTTTATTTTTTGTCCCAACATTCCTGTTTCCTGCATAGTTGGCTATTAACTTCCGATATAAAAATGTTTTCATTTTCTTCTTGGTGGTTTTATAAAATTCAAGATAAGTTCTCTCAAGTTGTGATTGATTCTCAGTGACTCCATGGAAACATCTTTGCAGTTCTCTTGGCAACAATACAGAAACAGTTTGTCACTGGCATCTTCTAGAATTTTCTTCTCAAGACTGCGCATGCCCAAGATGGCAGTTCGGCGGTGAGTGGGCTCTTTCGGGCATCGGAGGTTTTGGGTGATTGCCGAGAGACGAGGTCGTCTGCTGCTGCTGGTTCCCTCAGAGTCGTCCCTGGAGGGCCGTGGGATGCCGCTCGAGCCTTTCCGGCTGAAATTGGGCCGGTGGTTCAGTGTTTGCTGGGATTTTCCCCTCACGGCCTCCGCAGCAGCTGAAGGATTGCCGGCTGGGCTGGAGGCGCGGCAGCTTTGCCGCTTGCCTCGCACCGCTTGCCTCGTGGACCCCCGGTGCCAGGAAGTTTCGATGCCTGTGGTGACGGCGGCCGAGGATCCATTGCTGCCATCAGTGGTGGTCGTCAGCTGTTTGGTGCTGGTGACGGGCATGGCGGTGCTGAGGTCTGACGGCCACAGCGGTCTGGGATGCGGCGGCACCAGTGGCCTGGAGCCATGGAGGGTGCCTGCAGTAGTGGCGGTCTGTGGCCTGCGGTGCTGTGGTAATAACGCGAAGTCCGATGACAGCGGGATTGTTGGCCTAATGCCCCCCCTTTCTGCTGTTTGCTGGTGGGGGCAGTGTTCTTACAGGGGCTTGGGACTTTTGGCCCATCCTCAACATGCTGCGCCTTCCCCTTCCCCAGTAGTGAGAGTACTGGGAAGAAAAGATCTGCGGGGAAGGGTGGAGGCCTGCAGGTTTGGAAAGCCCAGAAGGGAGGCGTTTGCAGTCATGGCCCGGGTCGGGTGAGTCGGTGCTGCTCTGGATGGGGTCGTGGGTTGAGTCTTCAGCGGAGACCCCCCACAAGGAGGGATGGCGTAGTGGCTCTGGACCCGTGGCCGTGGCCGGTCTACAAATGCTGTACTGCTTTTGGACTTCTTCTTGGACCTGGTCATCCTATGTCGTTCATAGGCTCCATCTTTGGCTACCATCTCTTTGTCTTCTTTGTCTTTCAATGTCATCCTGGACTTCTTCTGGCACTATGCCCGGTTCATCTATGCCATCTACCCAGACTTGTATCCTGCCTCCTTTCTCTGGGGCCTGGCTATTCCCCATTGCTGTGAGAGGGCAATGGATGGACTCAACCCCCTTCAGTGAGAGAGCAGGGGGCTGTTCAGGACTCTTGCCACAAGTCACTGTGGTGGCAGAGCAGTGACTGGACCAGTTTGACTCTGGCCCTCGGCAGCTGTGAGGGAGCTGCTGATTGTGGACTGTTCCTGATTATCATCACCTGGCCCTTTGTACTGAATCTTTGCAATATTTCCATCTAACCAATAACCTCCTGTACCAATTTGCCCTGAAATGTGTTTGTCATGCCTGCCTATTCCCTGCTGGAGCTACGGGCCCTCCAGATGGTTCCCCTGTCTGTGAAGTGGCCCTTTGGGTTGTCGAGAGCTTACCTTAATGACGGATCTTGGGATCCCGAGAGGTGGCATGCTGCGACCAAGGGTTTAAATTCTAAATTTGGTACTAAGGGGAAACTTTTAAATTTTTTAATTGGCCATCTTAAGGGGTTAGGGAGGGGGGTGGATGGGTCTTTTTGCAGCCCGGTGCATGGCAGGGGGATGGGGGTTTGGGGCCGGTGGGGCCCCGGGGTGCGAGGTGGGGACCGCGCTTCCCAGGGTGGTTGGGATTGGCAGGAGACGTCGAGGCATAGGGAGTGTTGGGAGCCCGCACCCGCCATCTCTGTGCGGTCGCACGCTCCGACCCTATGGCCTCCTCCCTAGGGGGCATGGGAACCAGGACCCCTGGGCTTAGACTGGTGTATTTTAATGCCAGGTCTGTGGCTAATAAGTCCTCCCTCCTCTGTGAGGTCATTGAGGAGGAGGCTGCGGATCTGGCTTGCATCACTGAGACCTGGTTGGGCCCAGAGGGTGGTGTCCCTCTGGTTGAGTTGTGCCCTCCAGGTTTCCGGGTTTTGCACTGGCCGCGGGCCCAGGGAAGGGGTGGTGGGGTGGCTATGGTTATTCGGGAGACCTTGCTTCCAAGGGAGGTCACGGTTCCAGAGATAGGTGGGAGTGAGACCCTCCTCCTGAGGTGGGGGCCTAATGGTCAGGTGGGCTTGCTGCTCACATACCTTTTCCCCAGCTGTGTGACAGCGGCCCTGCCAGGGCTTCTCGATGTTCTCTCGGGGGTGGCGGTGGAGTTCCCGGGCCTTATAGTCCTGGGAGACTTCAATCTGCCCTCCCTGGGGGGGGGCATCAGGTTTGGCCCAGGAATTCATGGCTTCTATGGAAGCCATGGGCCTGACCCAATTGATTCAAGGCCTGACCCATGAGGGGGGAAACACTCTTGACCTAGTTTCTGTCTCTGAACAGTGGCATAGTGACAGAGGGCAAGCCATTTTTATGGCATTGCCCATTCCATGGTCTGATCACTATCTCCTATGGCTGGTCTTCCAACAGGCCACCCCCAACTGCTGGGATGAGGAGCCACTTAGATGGTTCCACCCCAGATGCCTGATGGACCCTGAGAGGTTCCAGGCGGAACTGGGGTTTCTTCCCTCTTCCCTTGCCCACAGCTCTGTCAAGGATCTGGCGACTGCTTGGCAACAGGCTGCATCGGATGCCCTCAACAGGGTTGTCCCCATGCGTCCCCTCACACGCCGTGGATCCCGGATGGCTCCTTGGTATACAGAGGAGCTCCAGGAGATGAAGCGCCGTCGGAGGGGTTTAGAGAGCAGGTGGAGGTCCACCCGCTCCCATTCCGATCGAGCCCAGCTAATAGCCCATATTAGGACTTACCTGGTGGCTATGAGAGCAGCAAGAAGGTCTTATCTCTCCGCCCTCATAGCGTCTGCAGATAACCGCCCAGCCGCCCTATTTCAGGCTACCCGCTCTCTCCTTCGTACGGGGGAGGGGGAGACCCACTGCGGGGAAGGGCTGAGGAATTTGGTCAATATCTGTCGGATAAGATTGCCCGGATTTGGAGCGGGTTGTCCTCTGATTTGCAGTGGTCTGAGGAACAGGATACAAGCAGTCTGGCCAGTGTGATCTGGGATGAGTTTGATCCTGTTTCCGAGGATGAAGTGGACAGGATTATGTGGCGGCTGAGCTCCACCACATGTTTGTTGGACCCTTGTCCTTCCTGGTTGGCATATGCCACCAGGGAGGCCACCTGCGGTTGGCTCCAGGCAGTTGTCAATGCTTCTTTAAGAGAGGGCGTTTTCCCTCTGCCTTGAAGGAGGCGGTGGTGAGACCCCTCCTGAAGAAGCCTGCCCTGGACCTGACCGTGTTAGACAACTTTCGTCCAGTCTCCAACCTTCGCTTTTTGGTGAAGGTTGTTGAGAGTGTGGTGGCTCGGCAGTTTCCACTCTTCCTGGATGAAGCGGACTACCTGGATCCATATCAATCGGGCTTCCGACCCGGTTTCAGCACGGACACGGCATTGGTCACACTGATGGATGATCTCTGGAGGGCTCGGGACAGGGGTTTTTCCTCTGTCCTGGTCCTATTAGACCTCTCAGTGGCTTTCGATACCATCGACCATGGTATCCTTTTGCGACGCCTCGAGGGGTTGGGAATAGGGGGCACTGTTCTTCGGTGGTTCACCTCCTACCTCTCGGGGTGGTCACAATCAGTATTGGCAGGGGGCAGAGGTCGACCCCGAGGGTGCTCTCTTGTGGGGTCCCTCAGGGTTCGGTCCTCTCCCCTCTTCTATTTAACATCTACATGAAGCTGCTGGGTGAGATCATCCATGGTTTCGGGGTGAGATTCCATCAGTACGCGGATGACACCCAGCTGTACATTTCCACCCCAAACCAGATCAGTGATGCCCTCTCCTGATGACCCGGTGTTTGGATGCGCGGATTTGGATGAGCGGGAACATGCTTCGACTCAACCTGGCCAAGACTGAGTGGCTGCGCATACCGGCATCTCGGCCCAGTCAGGAATATCCATCTTTGGCCATAGGGAGAGGTGTTGCCCCTGTGGATAGGGGCAGAATCTGGGGGTCCTCCTGGATGTATGGCTCCAGTTGGAGGAGCAGGTGGGGGCCATTACCAGGGGGGGCCTTTGCCCAGCTCCACCTTGTTCGTCAGCTTCACCCATTTCTGGACCGAGACGCCCTGCACAGTCACTCATGCCCTTGTTACCTCTAGACTCGACTACTGCAACGCTCTCTATTTAGGACTGCCCTTGCATACCATCCAGAGATTGCAGCTGGTGCAAAATGTGGCGGCAGGGTGGTGATGGGAGTTTCCGATTGTCCCATGTTACCCCCCTCCTGCGCTGCCTGCATTGGTTGCTGGTGGCACTCTGGATGAGATTCAAGGTTTTAGTTTTAACATACGAAGTCCTTCACGACATGGGTCCTCAATATTTAAGGGAGCCACTCCTGCCGATATCGAGTGCCAACCACCCTGTGCGAGCACACAGGCAAGGACTCCTTGGGGTCCTGTCGGCGGGCCAATGCCGGCTGGCGGTCCCCCGGCGATGAGCCTATTCTGTCGTGGCCCCTGACCTCTGGAACCAACTTCCCCTGGGGCTTCGCCTGGCCCCTGACCTCCACACCTTCCGCCATGATTTGAAGACCTGGTTGTTTGACCAATCCGGGCTGTGACCCTTCCTTGGGGGATGTTTTTTAAATTTCTTAAGTATTGTAAATTTGTTTTTATTTTTGGGCTTGTGAATTTGGTTTAATCTTTTTTAATTATTTATTGTTGTTGTTTTTAGCTGTGAGCCACCCCGAGTCTTCGGAGATGGGGCGGCATACAAGTCCAAAAAATAAATAAATAAATACACAATTGAAATTCCTTGATGGTCCCAGTACAGGCCCTAAGGAAGCACAATCCTTGTTAGTTCCTGAGATGATAAAGCCACCACCTGTTGTGACTTGCATACAGGTATTTATTGATTGATTGATTGATTGATTGATTGATTTGATTTGATTTGTTTGCCATCCATCTCAGCTCAAATAGATAAAATAATCATATTTTATACTGTTTCATCAGTAAACCCAGATTTCTCTATATATAGTTGCTACTTCAATTGTGACTTACAATATTTAACATTAAAAAAAACCTGCAATTTTTTTCCCTCTTTCAAGTCTTGTACAAAAGAAGACAGGGAAATGGTTCTTCATGAAGGAGAGCAATTTATGGAGAAAGTAGAACAATAGAATTAAGGATTGGAATGGATCTTGAGGATCATCTATAATCCAGTGTTTCTTACTTTTGATAACTTGAAGATGTCTGGATTTCAACTCCCAGAATTCCCTAGCCAGCATAAAATACATGACAATTTGTTTATTCAAACTCAAACACAAGCAGCAAGTAATAGTCCCCGCCAGAGGTGAGTCAGAATTAAAACAATAATTACCAATAATTATATCAAATAAAATTTTAATCTAAATCATGCCAGCCCATTATTATGTCCTTGAGACCTTTTTCCTTTAGAAATCTGTGCAAAATTAAATATGTTTATATCCTATTACAGATTAGCAGCAGATTAAAAATGCAATAGTGTAATATGTTGTCCTTTTTTCTTTTTTAATCCATTCCCAGAATCTGTGCATGCATTTTCTTGCAGAAAACTGAACATGAATCTCTAGAGAATCTATGATTAGCTGCCATATAGTTCTAATCATTTCAGAATTATTAATTCTCAGTATTACTCTTCAATAACTGGACCCAATTGCACAGGAGCTGTCCAGCTGCTATTTCTCAAAAACATCTTTAACAATTCTCCCAAATACTTTCTTCTTGTGCTTCTTTCTGGCTTAGATTCTAACCACCTACAGCTACAGGAAGGTATTTAGTCTTTACTATGTGTATTACATCCCTATCATTCTTAATGTTTTTTTAAGTGGGGTAAAATCTGATGGAAAGTGTTAGATATAGTCTGCTTAAGCCTTCATCTTTTAGAAAATCGCAGTTTGAGAATTTAAGTTAGGACATTTTTTAAAATAATGAGATAGGAACTTTCAAAAATTGAAACATAAAAGAATGTGCATTAACAAAGAACAAGCTGGATTTATAGGTGGCATGGTATAAATCATTCAGAATTTCACAAAAATCATGAAGTCAGAATGGGATATTTAGGCCACTGAGTCCACCATCTATTTAATGCAAGTCTCCAGATTAAAGCATCTTCTGTTAAATTACATCCATTGAAAATGCATCCATCACCTCTCTACGTAATTATTTCCACTGTTGAATTTCTCTTTCTGAAAAGGTTTTTTTCCCCTTAACATTAAGTGGGACCTTCTTTCCTCTAACATAAAGCCATTATTCCATGTCCTATATTGTGGACTGAAAGAGAATGAATCTTGACTTTCTTCAGTTTAACATCCTTTCAGAAATTTGAAAAGGACTGTCATATTCCCTCCCTCACACATGTTATTTCATCTCAAATCTCAAAACTAAACATAATCAATTCCTTCAATCCCTTGTCACAGAGATAGTTTCTAATCCCCTAATAATTCTTGCCTGAATTTTTTTCCAATTTTCTGAATCCTTCTCAAAATTTTGTGTCCAGGGCTAGACATAATATTCAAGCTGTGACCTGATGAAAAAAAAGAATAAAGAACTTTCCCCCCATAATTTAGAACCGGTCATTAAAAATGATAACATTAGCTACCAGTTCACCCGAACTGGGGAGAACTGGTAGCAGCCCACCCCTGGAAGTGCCCATGGATTAAATTGAATATACATCAAGTCCAGTGCCCAGTTTATAATTGTGACCCCCATTTTTTTTCCAAAAACAGAGTCTTGCAAAAGTTCCTGAAATCCTATTTCATATAAGCATTCAGTAACCACAAGGTCATGAAACTTTACAGCTCTTTCTTAAACAAGTAAGCTATTGATCATTGCTATAGTTGAATTATGAATTGTTCACATGTCAAATCTACTGTACATACATTTCATCCTGAGACCTAGCATTGTAAAGAGTGACAAAAAATGGAATGTCTGCTGACCTGGAAGCCCAATGTAGTTTAGGATGTGATTGTCTCATTTAGTGTGTGGTTAATTAATAGCAGAAATAGCTGGAAGGAACCTTGGAGGTTCATCTCCCACTCTTCATCTCCCACTCATAATGCTGGAAACTTGGTCATTAAAAGTAAAAAAGAAAAAAACTTTTTGTGCAACTCCTAGAGAACTTTGGAACTTGCTGCCATAGGAAGTAGTGATGGCCAATATACCAGAGGGATTAGGTGATTTTGTGGGATAAAATTATCACTGGCTATTAGTCACTTTGATTTCATATTAACTTGAATATGCTTTTCAATACAATTTGGCTGAGAAAGTTGGTCAGCTGGACGTTATTTGCTTACAATGGGATCTGCTTGGTTGCTGTTTTAAGAGCATGCTAAACTCAATTAGTCTAATCAATAATTCACAGTTGTGTTCTTTATTTTTGCCTCCTCCACAGACTGCTCACATCTTTTAGTTAGTTTTCATAATGAGCATATTTCAATGTGCTGTCAACTGCAACCTTGTCTACAGTCCCAGCCAGACTTCCTCACCATAACTGTGTTATAGCTATATTGGATGCCAGTTTGTTTTCTGGTGCAATTCAAGGTGCTGGTTTTAACCTTTGAAGCCCCTCACAGCATGGGACCACAAGAGGCACCACCTGTCCCCAATTACATCAGTCTATCCTATTAGATATGGCAGAGAAAGCATGCTTCAGGTGCCATTTGCAAGGGACTTACATTTGATAGGTCCCAGGAGGCACTAACCTTATGGAAGATTTTCCCCTCATTTCTGGAAATTGGTCCATTCCATTCCTGTTGATATTTAGGGAGTCTCTCAAGACCTGGTTTGGGGGTCCCAGGGAACTGGCAACATTTTAAGTTGGCTCTGCAATAGCAGATGATATGTTGTTGCTATACTTCTCTCTATGTTATAGTTTATATACACTACTTTTTGTAATAATTCTTCTAAATTTTTACTAATGATTATATTTTTGAAATGATTGTTATTTTTAAGAGACTAAACTATGATTTTATTTAACTATTGTATGCTGCCCAAAGTCACTTGTGAGATGGACAACTGTATAAATTTGATTAAATAAACAAACAAGTAAATAAATAAATAAATAAATTTTATTTCAGTATGAATGACCTTGTACCCAGATTTCTATGGCTTCTTGGTTGCCATACTGTTGACACTTTTGCTTAGTTTAAGAGAACCTTCTTAAAATTTTGCAGAACCTGTTTTAATTTCAGGGATTCCTGAATAATGTATCATCTGAAAATTTGCTTTAAAATTATTTATTTCTATTTTTGGGTTAAAGAAAATTCAAAATCTTCTAAATACTTTTTTTTTAAATGTTCAATATAATTTACCAGACAGGGGATTTCCCATCAAGCAAATCCAGTCAAATCAATTTTTATTGCAACCATTAACCAGCTCCAAAAATATGTAACAATAGGCCCAGAGATGAGATTAAAAGAATTAAAATAAGTATAAAACAGTAATTTTAACAAAAAGACATTTGAAAGATAAAAGGCTTAACACCAAAGGATTAAAATAAATGGAGAAGGTAAGGATAATATAGAACGTTCAACTCAAAAGAATGCTAAAGATAAATGCTCCACTTAAATAGGAGCAATTTTAATTAATAAAAGTCAGTCCTTCATTGACTTTAGGAGTAAGCCTTAACTAGCAGCTATAGTAAGCCATTTCTAAGTTCATCTGTTTTTGGACATTATGTGCCTTATTTTGTATGCAGAACTTGGCTATGTTAAAAGTTGTCTTGAGGATAATGTCAAATGCATGTGTACGGTGTTTTATATTACATAGACTCTGCTTCATTGAAGCTATTTGAGAGGAATTGAGAAGGTGAAAGCTCTAGAAGTTCTGTAAGCTGCTTCAAACTGCTAGAGGAGGAAAAACAGGATATAATCTAACAATAAATAGAAGTTATCTGAATATGTACACAATGGGCACACAGGAGAGTCACTATGGTGCTACAAGACAGCTCACAGTTCTTCATTTAGACATTATTTTACTGCAGAGAATATTTGTATATATGCATTTACTAAGTATGTGGCTTTGCATTAAGATAAGAGTCCTTTAAACTAGCTCTGGAAGTCTACTGCAGAAGGAAAAGGAGGTTGGGAATAGCACTGATGAAACAGGAAAATGACCCAAGAACAAGGGTTTTGCACTTTCTGTATGCTGTCCATCAAACACTTTATTCAAGATTGCATTCTCCTAGAACTGCTTTTTTTTCAAATAAAAAAAACCAATCAAGCTGCTATATGTGATATATATTTTTCCACGTTTCAGGAATAAACAGAAAAATTAGACATAGTACAACTTCCATTTCTTTCTAAAAAAGCACCTTGTTTGGGAATCATCCAAAAGATTTTGTCTGTAAATAAGATATTTCATGCAGCCATTCCATGGGCAAGAAATCTTTAATATGGTTCACTTTAAACAATCTATTTTTTTGCAAATTAACCAGTGAAGAAAGTCCCTCATGTCACAGAGCAATTTAAGTACATTTTGAATTTTTCACACCAAATACATTTTCAATTTTAGCATTGGAGACAGGAAATGCTGTTGATTGGGAAACTATCTTGATTCTTCATTCTAATTAGTGGGCACATGTCTACATGTTCATTCATATGGAAACTTGATACTGTGTCTCTGCAGAGTCTCTTGTCTGTTTCTGAGAAGGGATGCAAACAGCTTCTAAAATAAACCTACTCATGTTTCTTTGCCAGTTCACAAAACCATATCTTCACCTACTGTAATTTCTCTGTGGATATGAGATTTGAAACACAGAAAATGAGTTTCTGGATACCTACCACTTAATGTGACTGCAGAGGTGGTAAGCATGAAATGCAAGCTGTAAACCATTTTTAAAAATCCTCTTTTTTAGGGGCAAAATATCCATGAGTTAGTAAGAGTTGCTCTTTTTCCAGTAAAAAGGTAGCCTGGGGAAAACTGTGGGTTAACTGACATTTTTCTTCATTTACCACTCTCTGTTTCAGCATTGTGTAAGGCTGCACTATCAGATTCTGGGCGGGCTTATGTCAAATTTTATATTGCAGAGAAAATTACAACTGGTCTCTCCCACATCATTTACAACTATTACTACATACATTGGAGATACATGATAAGGATGGATATTATTCTGGGCAGAATTAAACAATCTTTATCACCTGCCTATATATAGATTAACAAAATGTTATAATAGAAATTGATGCAATTCTAGAAGTAACTATATGATTTAAATCAAAGTACATTTTTTCACAAAAATGGGAAAAATTATGAACAGATTTTTATGTCTGCTGTCCAGGTTCCTACTATTGATCAATTCCATGGTTCTTATTTTTCTTCCTTGGGGATCTTTATTTTAATCTGGACTTCAGCTGCTCAGCTTTGCAAATAAAGCAGAAGTTGGCAACTTTTTAGCATCAAGGCTATTTTTGATGTGGATTACATGGGTGGTTAGAGCTGTAGCAAAAAGGACATGAGGCTAGAGGTAAAGGTAGGTGGGATACCCATTGTTAGAGAGACCCTGTTTCCAAGGGAGGTCACTGTCCCGCAGATGGGCGGGTGTGAGACCCTCCTCGTGAGATTGGGCCCGGTGGTCGGTTGGGTTTGCTGCTAACGCATGCCTATCCCCCAGCTGTGTGGCGGCCCCTGCCTGGGCTGGCCTCTGGAGGTGGCGGTGGAGTTCCCTAAGCTTATAGTTCTGGGGACTTTAACCTGCCGCCACTGGAGGCGTGGGTTTAGCTCAGGAGTTCATAGCATCCATGGCAGCCATGAACCTGACCCAGGTGATCCATGGACCCACCCACGAGGGGGAACACACTTGACCTGGTTTTTATCTCGGGCAGTGGTGTAGTGATCTGGGGATGGTTCTCCATCTACCCTCCCTTTATCGTGGACTGATCACTATCTCCCGCGGCTGGTCTTTCAATTGGCTGTCCCTCGCTGCTGGGATGAGGAGCCTATACGATGGTTCCGCCCAGGCGCCTAATGGACCCGGATAGGTTTCAGGCAGCTGGGGTTCTTGCCCCCTCGACACAGCTCGAGGCGAGCGCCGCCTGGCAAAGGGCGGCGCGGGCGCCGACCGGTTGTCCCCTGCTTGCCTCTTCCCGCCGTGACCCGATGGGCCCCCTGGTTTTCCGAGGAGCTCCGGGGGATGAAACGGCAGAAGATGCCTGGAGAGCAGATGGAGGCCAGCCACTCAATCCGACCGTGTCCAGTTGCGATCCTATATTAGGACCTATCTGGAAGCAATCAGGACGGCGAGGGCGCTTACTTCTCCGCTCTGATTGCGTCCTGCCGATGATCGCCCTGCTGCCCTGTTTCGGTGACCCGCTCCCTCCTTCAATTGAGGGGGGATGACCCGCGTGCAGGGCAGAGCAGAGGAATTTAGTTTACATCTGGCGGATAAGGTCACTTGAATTCGTGCTGGCTTGGACTCTGACTGGCAGTGGTCTGATGATGGGGTGGCGGTGAGTCTGGTGGAACCTATCTGTTGAGTTTGACCTGGTCTCCCTCGATGAGGTGGACAGGATCATGGAGGCTGTCTTCCACGTTTATTGGACCCGTGCCCTTCCTGGCTGGTTTATGCCTCCAGGGAGGTTACGTGCGGCTGGCTCCAGGCAGTTGTTAATGCTTCTTTGAGTGAGGGAGTCTTTCCTGCCGCCTTGAAAGAGGCGGTGGTGAGGCCCCTTCTCAAGAAGCCTGCCTTGGACCCGGCCGTTTTGAACAACTATCGTCCTGTCTCCAACCTTCGCTTTTAGCGAAGGTTGTTGAGAGCGTGGTGGTTCAGCAGCTTCCTTGTTCCTGGAGGAAGCTGAGTATTTAGATCCGTATCAGTCGGGCTTCAGGGCCGGACACAGCACGGAGACAGCATTGGTCGCACTGATGGATGATCTCTGGAGGGCTCGGGACAGGGGCTTTTCCTCTGTCCTAGTCCTTTAGATCTCTCAGCTTTCGATACCATCGACCATGGTATCCTTCTGCAGCGGCTTAGAGGATTGGGGTGGGGGAACTGTTCTGCTTGGTTCTCCTCCTTCCTTCGGGCCGCATCGGGTGTTGGCAGGGGGCAGAGGTCGGCCCGAGACCCTCACTTGTGGGGTGCCGCAGGGGTCTGTCCTTTCGCCTCTCCTGTTCAATATCTACATGAAACCGCTGGGTGAGATCATCCGAGGTTTTGGGGTGAGGTATCATCAGTATGCTGATGATACCCAGCTTTATATCTCCACCCCAGGCCAGATCAGTGATGCTCTCTCCGTGATGTCCCGGTGCCTGGAGGCTGGATGGGTGTGCTTCAGCTCAACCCCACCAAGACGGAGTGGCTGTTCTTACCGCATCTCGGTCTTTATTGGATGTACCATCTTTGGTCATGGGGAGAGGTGTTGCCCCGTGGATAGGGCCTGGGTGTTCTCCTGGACTCACAGCTCGGTTTGGAGGAGCATGTGGGAGCTGTGGCCAGGGGGCTTTTGCCCAGGTTTGGCTGGTTCGCCAGCTTGCCCTTATTTGGACCGAGATGCCCTTCAACGGTTACTCATGTGCTTGTCACCTCTAGGATTGACTACTGCAATGCTCTCTACATGGGGCTTCCCTTGCGGACGATCCGGAGGCTTCAGCTGGTGCAGAATGCAGCCGCTGGCTGTGATGGGGTATCCCGATACTCCCATGTTACACCCTCCTGCGGCTTGCATTGGTTGCCGTTGCCTCGGCGCCTTCAAGGTATTAGTTACAACTTATAAAGCCCTTAATGGCTTGGGTCCAGGGTACTTGCGGGAACGCCTCCTGCCAGCATCACTCTCCGATCGCCCTGTTCGCTCTCATAGGAGGGGCCTCCTTGGGGTGCCGTCAGTCAGACATTGTAGGCTGGCGGTCCCCAGGGCTAGGGCCTTCTCTGTGGGAGTTCCTGCCCTTTGAACCAGCTCCCGTGGATCTCCGTTTGGCCCCTGACCTCCGCTCCTTCCGCTGGGACCTGAAGACTTGGTTGTTCCAGGGCGGCCTCGAATGACCGGGGGGGTTGGGTTTTATTTTAACTTTATTTGGCTTGTTTCTTGTTTAATTCTGTTTTATTGTAAATTTTCTCTGTTTTAATGTTCGCCGCCCTGAGTCCTTAGGGAATAGGGAGGCATACAAGTCGAATAAATAAATAAATAAATAAATTGTCTCTTGAACGATCACTTTTTCTCTGACACTTCAGTCTTCAGGCTGCAGATTAGGGGCTACAAGGGGATCCCAAGTGAAATCAGAAAATACTTTATTGACTTTTAGCAATTTTCCAAAGGAAAGGACTGCTCTAAATTATAACCACCATAAAAGTATCAGTAAGCATACAGAAACCTGAAAGCACTAAAAAGCGTCCCAACTCCATGCTTCTCTCTTTATCTGATTTGCAGCACTAACTAAAGACCTTACGGAACTGGATGTAATATGAATGCCTTGAATCAAACATTCCAATTTAATTGCAACCACTCCAAAAAACTGACAAATAAATATAAATTTGTGTTCCTAAAAAAATCATTTCTTCTTTTTGGGCAATATAAATGGTTACATTATCTGGCAATTATTTAGCACACTGTATGTAGACTTAATTGAGCTTCCTATAAATGCACAATCTTAAAGATTTAAGGCTAGTGGCATTTTCTAACTCATATAAGGAAATGAATTGTATCATGAAAGTCTCAATGACAATAACACAGCAATTTAAAAAAAAACATTTAAGATCAAATCCTAAAATTAAAGTACTGATTAATGATTACTGCCAATGCACATAACCAAAATATTTTTAGACTAATTTTTTTTCAAAATTAGCTAATTTTGGCTTACTAACAAATCATGAATGCATATATTTCCTTGTTGGTGGAACACAGATCTTCACTTGCATGAAATAGTGGGAGCTTATTTGGTTTTAAATTGGGGTTGTTTGAGTTTGTGGCCTATTAGTGTTTATGTTATGCTGATCCAAATTATCTGGTGCCCTCTTACTGTTTACAAAGATTGTTGGATTTGGCACCAGTATGATTAAATATGTAAATCTAATCTATAATTTCTTCATTTTAATTTTTTTTAAGTCTTTAGATGAAAGCCTCTATTGACACAACACACATGACTCTGCACAGCCATTATAACTACAATAATCAAATGCTGCAAATATTAGATGATTAGATACATGATGCAAAAAAAAAGCATGGATATAAAAATTAATAAAAGTCCAAGTATTTTTGTTTGAAAAGGAAAATGGAGGCAGTGATGGTCATTGATACCCAAAATTTAGAAAAGTAAATGAATGTATGTATTTTGCTGGAATGTTTATTAAAAATGGAAAAATTGAAAGATTTTAAGACTCAAGTGCTAGTAGAAAAGTAGTAAAGTAATACTACTTACTAGTAGTAAGATGTAGGTAATCTGTTGTGA
Source organism: Naja naja (assembly GCA_009733165.1). NCBI lineage: Eukaryota > Metazoa > Chordata > Lepidosauria > Squamata > Elapidae > Naja > Naja naja. The sequence goes on along the minus strand of CM019148.1, from coordinate 323,270,280 downwards.
GGAATGAATGTTGAAAGACCCAATATGGCTGTATATAGGATTGTTATATGAATGTGAGAGTTGGATATACGAGGAGTTGATTTGAACAGCAAATCTGTATGATACAGTACAAGAAAAGATAGTCAATAATGTATGAGTGTCAAATCAATGTAGACCAAAAACAAAAGTGAGTGACCATAGGAAAGAAGTATATAGAAATGATTTGGACATGTAGAAAGATAGGCCAAGGATTGAATTGCAACAGTAATATATGAAGAAAGAATGAATAATTGGGAAGACTGAAAAAAATCATGGTTTGATGGAATTGATAAGAAACTGAAAAACAAATACTTGAAGTTTAAGGAACCAAGGGCAATAAATGAAATTGTGTAATGGATGTGCCAGATGTATGGCTTGGAAAAATAAGATGATATGGAGAAGCATACCGGTAGTGGGTTTTAGTTATGTTTTCCTTTTCTTTTTTGCATGTGATTTTGAGCTTTTCTATGTTTCGGGGTGGGTTATTTCATACTCTGTTTTTTCTACAGGTTCTTAATATTTCTAATTCAGAAAGGAAACCACAATATTTATGTATTTATGTATCAATCAAACTTTATTATAAAAATACAGCACAATAAGTTAGGTAGTTAAGATGGGTAGGGATAAGCAAACTATGGTTTAGGCCGGTGGCCAATTCCAGTGTGGCTATTCAGTCAGAGAGAAAAATATTCCAATTATATGTTCTGATAAACAAGAAGAAATGGAGTTACCTCTATTAAGCTGTAAAATTTCCAGCTGCAACTTGAAACAAGAAAAAGCCGATTGCAGTTTAAGCTTCATGGCTCAACAGGATGCAGAGTTCTGTTTGGATCATGCTGGAGAAAACCATGGGAGATTCAGACAGGCAGAAATGATTAGATTTTTCCATCACTCCACAAATGCTGTCAAGCCTGCTGAGTTTTTCATAAGACTCCAACTTGTGGAAAGCTTTCATGTCATCAGGGAATGTAGTTAAGTCTGATCTCTGCATTGTCCCAAAAGACACAGCTGGGTTAACATGAGCAGGAAAAAAAATCCTAAAACACTTTGGTTTAGGATTCAATAGATATTACCTGTATCACTCAGCAGTCTCAGTATCTGAGTACATACTTGCTTTGTTTTATGATCTCTCACTTTTGGGTATTATTCCAGAATAAATGTTTATTATCATCAAATTAACATCACAGTGTGATCATCTGTATGTTGAGTCCAATTGTTTGAATTCTGGCCATGGGCCTAAAAATCTTTTCTTGGTGCTCTCTGAGTTGGGTTTTTTTTCATTGCAGATGTTTTATTACCAAACTAGGTAACATCATCAGTGTAGAAAGGAGTGGGTTTGCTCTTTTCATATATATATACTACTGACTTGCCCTTACTTTGCCTTTCCTACAACTCGCCTTTCCCTCCTAACCTTTCTTGAAATCGCCTTTCACACATGTTTCAGATGTTATCCTTTGAGGAATATTTTTACTGAGAGACAATAACTAGGAAAAAGCCACCTGCTGATATTCCTCATTGTAGAGAGATTTAAATCTATATTTCCCATATGTAATCATGTCACACTAATGATTATCTTTTGGGAGAAGGGAAGAAAAACATTTTAGCATTATTACTTCTTGTAACAACAAAATGGTGGGAGCACCACCAGATTACCACCAAAAATTTTGCGGAAAAACAAATTGGGAGAT